>JAJPUD010005330.1:8214-72265 GCA_023553655.1 Myrmecobius fasciatus
AAAAAAAAAACAACAAGGAAGGGAGACGTAAAAGCATTTCTCTTTTAGTTCTCTACCACTTTTCAAAATGTCCAACAGAAATGTTTCTAATTCACTTACGAGTACCTGTGTTGTTGCCCTGCTCGAGCATCTAACTATCCATTCATCCATCCATTAACCGACATTATTAAGTGTTCACGGGGGACTGGGCACTGGGTGTGCATGATTCATGTTACTATGGCTCAGCCAAAGCTAGCATTTTAATATCCACTCAGCTGTTTGGAAAATAACTGGCCCACTTTAGTCCCACAGGTATTTATTTATTAAGCACCTACTGTGTGCCAGGCACTGTTAGGTTTGAGGGGGATTTAAAGCATGAAAAACATCCTCACCCTAACTCTGAAAATGACGGGGTTGAACCTCATGATGTCTGAGATCCCTAAATTTCAGGTGTAAAGTCTATCTGTGTCTCTTGAAAACATTCATTCATAGACTGGCCCCTTCAAGAGCCCATGAGTCATTGCAAATTCTAGGCTACATAGAAAGTCTTCCCTTCTCCTTGGAAATTACCACAATTTTCCTTGCTGGCTCTGTGACTCCTTGCCTCCAAGTCCCTTCCTTTCTTTTCAAGCCTCTTGAGTTGGAGGAAGAAGGGAATATTCCTGGGAAGATGCTTGGGAATGCTTCCTTGATACAGCCTTTGGCAGACAAAAGTCACCACTTGCCACATGATCTTTGGTCAGTAGCAAGCCTTTAAACATCTTAATGATGCTTCTGGAAGATCTGGCAACATGACCTACTTCAAAGGAAAGAGTTGAGATCTCTTTCCCATGCCCTGGTAAAATGGGGCATGGCTTCCTATTCTGCTTCCCCTTCCTTATTCTTTACTCCATTTCCAGCTCCAGATGATGTCTGACTTAGGTCAAGAAAGCAAAAAGAAAATTTCACTTGAAGTCATTTTGAATTCTAGCTTACCACCGACTCTGGGCAAATCACTTAATCGATCTGTGCCTCAGTTTCCCTATCTGGAAAATAAAGGATTTAGATCATTAAGATCCTTTCTAACTCTAAATCCAACTATCCTATGAGCATGTTAATCCACAAAGGTACTTAGAAACATAAGGAATTTTGCAAGTAGCCACTTAACTTTCCCAAGAGATATCCCTAAGCCTTGATTGTTTTTTATAGCCTCTGAAATCTACTGCCTGAATTATACATGTGTTGCCTTTGCTTTGTATCATCTCTTCAATCTACCATTCCAAAATGTAGGCTATAAATGGTAACTCACAATCAGTGGTCAGAAGGACCTGGGGTGGGTCAGGAAATTATTGTATATCATCTGGAAAGCCACGTGCCCACCAAGAATTGTCATTCGGATCCTTCTTTTGCTCCAACAAAATATACTCAATGGCTCAGTATAATCAATAAGTAAGAGTAATTTGTGTCTCACACATCTATGTATGACGATTTTTCAAATGTATGTAGATGCTGTTGTGATTAATAAAATACATATTCATTTAAAAGCATTGCTGAATTCATGGTAACTTTTTATTTCATCATATATTTTCTCAATTGAATATTAGTCCTCAAAGAAAATGGTTGGGAACCATTGAGTTAGAAGCTCAGGAATTTTTTGATTTTCTGTTCTTGGTCCTTTTTGTCTTGAGTTAGGAGACAAAAGATTTAAAGCCCTCCACAATATGACTTCCTTCCACCCTAAGAGTCTTATTTGAAATTACTGCCCATCCAGCCTGCAAGTTTTTCTCCAGAGGTGATCTCCTGAGTGCTTCGTTCAAGTGATCCCCCACGTCTAGTATCCCTTCTCTCCACAATTCCCCTTTGGTTAGTCCCTTGTTTTCTTCATGCTACCTCCTACACAGGTCTTTCCAGATCTCTTCCTCTTTTGCAAAAGTTAATACTTTGTATATGCTATGTGTTTACTCACGCAGACACATACTGTAACCCACTGCTAGAATAAAAAGTCTTTGTCTTTGTATCTTGTTGCCCAATGTAATAGACATTTGACAACTGAAGCTCTGGACAATTGTTTATGTTTGGGTTTTTTCTGCTTAGTTAGCAACATAGTTCAGAGAAAAGATCACCTTGAATTTGGCATCAAAGAACCTGAATTCAAAATCTACCTCTGGTCTCTTGCCATCTACCAGGGGCCAGAATCTGGGCAACTCACTCCATGACTGATCTGGGCCATAATCTGAGCAATTCACTCTCTTGATCCTTGGTTTCAACATTAAAATTGAGGAGGCTGAAGAGGGAAGAGGATCCTATAGCCCAGAACAAATCTTTAGAATTCCTTACATCCAGGGCAAAACCTGTGTTCCTGTAGATTATAACAGGATGAAGATTGTCCCTAAATCACTTGAGTACAGAGAGAATAATTCTGTTTTTCCTGTCTAATTTTAAATAACAGAAAAACTATAGCTATGACAGTTTCATAGATTTTGATCTAGAAAGGCCATTTTTCCCCTCAACTCCATTATACAAAGGAATAGAAAATAAATGTTAGCCAAGATTGATCACACAGGATTAGAAAGCAAATTATCTAATTTCAAACTTCTCTCTCTACCTGGTTCTGTCCTTCACCTGGGGTGTCTCTCAGACTAATCCGCAAAGATCATTCTAGTACATTTGGCTTGTTGGTGATTGGAAATGAAGATAAATGTGATTAAACAGATCAATGAGTCATTCAATTCATACACATGGATTTCTGTCCTGCCTTAAAAATCTTAGGATGCTCTGATGTCATGGAATTCAGGAGGAAAGAAATAAGATCATTAAGATCCTTAGATCGTTGCCCAGTGCCCATCACAAGTCACTTCCAAATTAAAAAAAAATAATAATAATATAGGAAAAACTAGAGTGGGAAATATATTTTTAAATAAAACAATATATTTTAAATAAAACAAACCATTTCATTTCTTCTCAGAAGAAGAATCTTTGGTCAGACATGAGAAATAGACAAGTAGAGTTTGGTAAATTCTTCCATCAAGGAGAAATGTTCTTAGGTAATATCTAGATAAACAACTTAGAATTTGGAGGCCGAGAACCAGAGTTTTAATTTTAGATCTGTTGCTTACTTCCCATTATAATGGAAATTAGACCTTTCTGGGTGGGTCTCTGTTGTCTCATTTGTAAAAAGGGGATATTGAATTCCATGTTCTTGCAGATTCCTTCCAACAAATCTCAAGGTACATTGACTCCTTCACTCATACAAATATCAGTTGATCCTTGTCTTCTCCTCCTATAGGATTTTTAGCCATCTTTGTATAATTTCTCCATAGAAGATCTGCCCAATACACTGGAGACTCTTCATTAGACTTCCAATGTTAAAGGCCCCTAGTAAAATACTTACGATTGCCCATCTAGTATCAACCCCTTTTTTCATTTACATGGCTAACCCACAGACTTGCCAGGAATACATTTCTTTGATAGTTAGCCTTTTAAATCATTTCTATGCCAGTTTGATTAGTATTACTTAGTAAAGTCACCTGCCATTCCTCTCCCAATAGCCTTTGAGGCTACCTGTATTTTGATCATAATATCTTATGATTGGCAGCTATACATGCTACATCATGAGGACAGTAGGTTGAAAAAAATTATGTTTTGCTTTGTTTTGTTTGATTTTTGTTTGTTTTTGTTTAGAGACTAATTTGGGATTATTTAGAGTGATGGTTTCCCAGATACAATCTCCTATTAAACTTTGGACCAGTACTTTGTCTAACTGCAATGCCAGTCCAAAATTAAAGATACTGTATATGCAAACATTATGGAATTTTATAAATATTATATACAAATATAGGATACATACATTCTGATGATTTAACTCAATGAACTATAATCATAAATCTGAGCAATTTATATGTTCTTCATCCACTGTGTTTTTCCCATTTAGGTTACTAGACTGGTATATATTGAATGACTATGGATATCATAGTCAGCCATGCAATATTCCAATTTAGTTCAAACAAAATTAGGGGCAGTTAGGTGGTACAGTAGGTAGAGTGTCAAGCCTGGAATCAGGAAGACTTGATTTCAAATCTAACATTAGATACTAGCTGTGTTGACCATGGGCTGATCATTTAACTCTATTTATCTCAGTTTCCTCATCTGTAAAATGACCAAGAGTGGGAAATGGCAAAGCACTACAATGTCTTTACCAAAAAAACCTCAAATGGGTTCTCAAAGTGGTGAACATGACTGAAATGACAAAACAACAAACAAAATTGGCCTTAGCCTCTAACCCCCCTTAAAGAAAGCAAGGTGGGTCTGAGAAATATGGGACCATAGACTTGAAACTAAGTAAAGATGCTCTGTTCTTTTTTTTTTTTTAATGAGTTTTTTGGGTTGGTTTTCATGTGTGACCATGTTTGTAGCATGATTTGGCTCTTGTGAGGGCTTGGCTGTGGAAGTGTCTGTATGTCTCTCTATTTGTTTTCTTCTAGTCCTGTTAACATAGGAAGGCAGGAATGACTAAAAAGCATAATAAAGGTTTGTTAAAGTATAGACATAATCATCACAAATTTTGTGGAGCCAATGACATTTTAGTGAGCTGTTTCATAGAATCCTAGCATTTCCAAATTAGAAGGGGCCTTAGAGATTAATATGGGCCAACTCCCTTTATTTACATAACAAAGATCTATTTCTTTCTAATTCAATTCAACTCAAGAAATATTTCTTAAATGCCTATCATAGATAAGGCATTGGGATTGGCCCTGAGGATACAAAAGACATAAAGGAGCAACATTCAAAAAAGAGTCAGACCCTAAAAGCAGAAAAGTGAATACAAGAAAATTTGAGGAGGAAAGAATATGATAACAGGGAGGATTAGAGTTAGAGGCCGAGACCTGAAGGGACACTAGATGTCATCTCATTCAGTCATTTCATTTTGCAGTTGAGGAAACTGAAGTCGGAGAAGCTCAATGATTTGCAAGCTTCATGAGTCTTGAAGAAAGCTAAGGGTTCTAAGAGGGGCCAAGTGAGTTCCAGGCCAGGGCAAAAGAGTCCACAACTAGGCCAGTTTGGCCCAAAAATAAAATGCCTGAAAGTGAGTAATGTGAAAAAGTTAGGGAAAGGGAAGTAGAAAGAAGCCAGACCTGGAAGCAAATTAAGTTGAGAAACCTGTATTTTATCTTAGAAGTAATAAATATCCATTGAAGATTCTTTGGCAAGAGAATGATATGGGCTTATCTCTACTGGAGCAAGAAAATGCTGAAAGGTGTGTGAGAGAAAAGATTGGAATAGGAAAGAATTGGAAAAAGGGAGACCAATTAGAAGGCTATAGCAATGTCCTAGGTGAAAAGCTATGAAGCCCTAGATTAAGGTAATGGTTGAAGAGAGAAGGGGTAGGTAGTATTCACAAAATTTGGTGTTTGAATGGATATGGAGCAAGAGCAAGAGCGTCAAGGATGGTTTGGTTTTGAATCTCAAAAGGCACATAGTCTCAGAAGAAATGGAAGTTTTTAGAGGAGCATATTTAGAATATAAGTTCTATTTCAGATATATTGACATGTGACATAGTCTGTATTGAAATTTGAACACAGGCTATCTCAATAATTCTATTTAGTCTAAGAACCCAAGAAGCAACCAAGCACATGGGAAGGGGACTGAGACATAAGAGAAGGAAGCATCATATAAATCAAAAAAGAAGTGTCTTCAGAAGCATATTCATCAAGAAAGCCATTTGAGCTGAGGGAAGGTCTGGGTGGGAATTCACCCAGAAGTAAATGAAGACTTGGGGAGGTAGAGAAGGCAAAATGGGAAATGGGTGCCCTTTAGAAGAATTTGACTGTGAAATGGAGATCTGGGTGGTAATTACTTAATGGAGTAATAGGGTCAAATAAAGGTCTTTTAAGGAGAAAAGAAACCCTAGTATATTTACTACCTGCAGGGAAGATTCCAGAGGGTTGCAAAGGAGGGAAGGGAAGGGACTATCTAAGAGAAGCATTTCTCAAAGAGATGGGAGGGGATGGGAACAAGGACTTTGTCTAGAAGAGAGCCTCCTCTGAGGAGAAAATCAGGGATTATTAGAGGCATTAAGAGGTGTATAATTGGGAGTGAGGTAGCTCACTCAGTACAAATGACCTCTATTTTCCCTTGGAAGTAGGAGGTCCTCTGGTGAAAAGGAGCTAGGAAGGGGCCAGAGGGGGAGGATTGAGAAGAAAAGGTGGGACAGCTTCTGCCCTAGTACCCTGAAGAGTCAGTTAGGGATGAATAAAAGGGGTTGTGAGGAGCTAGTTGAGATTAACATAAATTTGTAGTGGAACCAGTTAGTACAGTTGGGTGACTTCCTTCAACAAAGTTCAGCAGTGCAAGAGGAGGAGGAAAAGGCAGATGGTAGGGTGAACCCAGGACTGAATTTTGGCAAGGCATTCATGAGCAATGTACCCAAGGAAGAGAACAGGTTATAGTTAAGCTGAATATCTACAGAGCCAGGCTTGAGAAGGAGAGGCCAAACTAGTGGTGATGGACTGGAAGAGGAGGTAGGAGGAGTGGTTGTTGATAGTGATGGTGGTATTTGTGTCCCGATTCCTCATGACTCCATTGGGTGTTTTCTTGGTAAAGATACTGAAGTGCTTTGCCATTTCCTTCTCCAGTTCATTTTACAGATGAGGAAACTGAGTCCAACATGGTCAAGCGACTAGCCCAAAAAGCTAGTAAGTGTCTCAGGGCAGATTTGAACTCATGTCCTCTCCAAGCCCAATACTCTATCCACTGACCACCTAGTTGCCCAGAAGATATTAGTCACAATGATGACAAGATGAGAAAAATGAAAAAGAACACAACTTTTGACCTTCAATGAGGAAGGGAGAAAACAGTGGATCCAGATGAGCTGTGGTCAGTCAGCAGACAGGTGTCAAAGTGCCAGGCACTGGGATTACAAATACAGAAGGAAAACAGTCCCTTCCCTTGAAGGGGCACAGCAGCTCCCCAGATCTCAACAAATATAACAAATGCGACTATTCCAAAGTGATGGAGGGAGGGAGTGGTTCACAGGTTCATATATGAGTGTGTGTGTGTATACAAAAACATATATACAATATAAATATATGCATATATACAAATAAGGCCAAAGTGATTGGGGAGATACATAAAATATATATTTTATATATATAAAAATATGATCTATTCAAAATTAATTCAAGTGACAGGGACAAGGGATAGCTAATAATCAGGGGAACAGGACTTGAATTAAACCCTGAAAAGAGCTAGAGATCACATGACATAAAGAGCTAGAGATCACATAATGACATAGAGTGATAGGGAGGGTGTGATGAGGGCTAAAGAGAAAGCCAGAGGGCATACTGGCTTTGTATTGAGAGGATGCTAAAGAGACTTCCCTGAGGGAATCAGGGAGGATTACAAAGAAGGGGTGGATCTGAGCTGGATCTTCTAGGCCTAGGAGAGAAGGGAGTCTATCAGCTCTCCAGATTAGAGATCACCATTTGGGGTCAGACCACAATGAGGTGTTCTATTCCAGCTGCCCATAAATGGCAGCAAGGGAGTCCTCTCTAGAACACTCTGGCCAATCTTAATCTCCTCCTCTCCACTCCTAATCTCCATGCAGCTTTCAAGATTCCTTTTGGATGTATTTTTGGATGTGTCCATCAATGCTTAGCCCATTCATGTAAATGCTGCCCTTCAGAGCCATGGTCCTTGGAAGGCCCTTCTCCTCCCCCAAGAATCTGTCATTGTCAGGACCTTCTCAGTGCTTCAGAATCAAGGCCACAGGTAGACAGTCACACTGTGTGCAGTAAATGAGGTTTTGCTAATGACCTAAAGAAGGGGATGGACCTACTCCTGAGTGCTTAGTCTCAACTAATGACTGCATTTCAATAACCAGAGGAACCCTCATTTTGTGGTGCTTTCCTATAGTGCCCTTGTGGGGCAAGCCATGTGCAAATGGCTTTGTTTTGTCCTTTGAGCCTTGGGTCATGTTTGACTTTTTTTCTTGGCAGAGATAATGGAATGGTTTGTGATTTCTTTAGCTTATTTTCCTGATGAGGAAACTGAGGCAAGCAGTGTTAAGTAATCTGCCCAGGGTCACACAGCTAGTAGAGGCAGCATTTGAACTCTGATCTTCCTGGCTCCAGGGCCTCAACTATATCCATTGTGTCACCTAGGTGCAGGGTTTATTTGTGTGTGTGTGTGTGTGTGTGTGTGTGTGTCTGTATGTCTATATATACATATATATAGGGTGTATATATATCTCCATATATAATATATATATCCACATACATATAAATACATATATTTGTGTATGTATATATTTTTATATTATATATAATATATATTTATCTCAAGCTATGTTCAGGATAGTGTGAAGGGGCCCCAGTAATTAGGAAAAATTTTAAAAGGAAAAAAAATTGGAATTAGAAGGGGCTAGAGGGTGGGATTTCAGCCCAGGAAATCATGTTGTCTCCCTCTATAGAAAGTAAGCATCTTGAGGAGAAGGTCTGTTTCATTTTTGTCTTTGCACCCTCAGCACACAATACAGCATCTCACACCCAGTAGGCTTTTAATATGTTTGTTCATTGATTTTGAATGAGCTTTGACCATACTTTGGTCATCCAGAATAGCTTAGCTGTTTCTTTTTAAAAGTGATCAGTTTGACAATCACAAATGAAGGGTGCCCTGGGCTGGTGTTAGTTTTGCCCATTTTCTGAATTGTGGTGGCTCTTGGTGCCTTCAGCAGACAACTGGAGGGGTGTGGCTTGGGGCTGGTTACCCTAAACCCAACCTTGGAGTGCTATGAAAGCAGCAGCTAAGTCAGTCTGGAATGCAGGTTCAAGAATAACCATTAGGCAGGCCTTGGAGAGAAGAAATCTCTACAAGTAAAACTCCTTGTAGGAAAAAAAAAAAAAAAAAAAAAAAAAAAGGCCAGAAGGCTTCCTTTATTTGTTTTGGGCTCAAAGCTGGTTTTTGATAGAATGGGTACCTCACTGACAGAAGAGGCAATATGGTGGTATAAAAACAGTTCTGAATTTCAAGTCAGAAAATCCAGCTTCAAATCCTGGCTCTCCTACTTACTACTACTTGGGGGATCTCACTTTTTAGATCCACCTTTCCTCATGTGTCAAAAAAAAGTTTGAACTAATTCATCTCCAAGATTCCTTCTTGCCTAATTAATATCCCCCCTTACCTTCACAACAGTCATTTTACCAATGAGTCCTATCAAGTACTGTATTTTTATTCCTATTTGATAGATGAGGAAACTGAGGCTGATCTCTCCACAACTTAATTCTAGAGTTGAAAATTTGTTCCACATGTAGGGATCTTAGTTTTCCTAATTTCGCCCATTTTTACATCACAATCTCTAAGGCTGCTTACATCTGGGAAATCCTATCATCAAAGAAACATGGAATATAGTAGGACTGCAAATGTCATCCTGAATTAATAAGTACCAGGACAGATAGATACATGGTGCAGTGGATGGAGCACTGGTTCTAAAATTAAGAAGCCCAGTCTCAGACACTTACTAGCTATGTGAACTTGAACAAGTAAGGGGAACTCTTTGCCTCTGTCTCCCCATCTGTAAAATGAACTGGAGAGAGGAATGGCAACCCATTCCAGTACTTTTGCTAAAACAAAAACAAAACAGAAAACCCCAAATGGAGTCATGGAGAGTTAGACATTGAAAAAGAAGGGACCTAACAAGTGAGGGATTCCCACCTGAACATATCTAAAGTTGTTTGGGAAGCAAATTTGCTCCCTCCCTACCTTATTAAAAATTCAAAGTCACCATTCTGAAAGCCAGACTAACAGGGCCAAGGAATACTTTTACTAGTTTGAAGAGCTCAGTGGATCATAGATGCAGAGACTTGAGAGCCCCTGAGCCAGGCAAAGGGATCCGATCCATTCCCTTTATTTGACAAAAAGTAAACAGTTAAATGGAGGAAACAGGAAAGTTAAATGGTTTGTCCACACAGGTCACAGGGGACGGAAAAGCCGGAGCCGGATTTGAATCCGGCTCCTCAGCCCACAAATCTAGCACCCTGTCTTCTGTAACTCTCCAATGTGCCAATTCCAATTCCTTCTCCTTTTTTGAATTTGAAAGCCCTTCTTGTAGACCCCGTTACACTGTAACTCAGTTTCAGAACTGAAAAAGATTTTCCCCTGGGAAACCGTGCATAGGGTGGAGCAGCCCCCAGAGACAGGGGGGAAAATAGAGTGGACTCATCTCGATTCTTTCCTCCCCACCCTCCCTATTCCTCCCTACTTTCAAGCCTGCTGAGTGTGTGTGTGTGTGTGTGTGTGTCCGGTACACGTTAGTAACTTGTAAGTTAGTCTGTTAATGAGCTGAAGCTGTCCAAAGCCGGGCTGCTTTTCTCCCGCCGTTTGGTCCAGCCCATCTTTCTGCCCATTTCTTCAGGCTCCGGCTTTTGTTGTTTCACGGCCGGTCCCAGGGCGCTGTGGAACCGCTGCCTTCCCTGCGGTCCTTCGCTGTTTCACAACCGCAGGGCAGGTCCTCTGGGCTTCTTTCTTTTCTTTTTTTTTCCCTTCCCACCTGACGGCAGCGTAAAGAATCGCAACTCCAGCAGAGGAGACCGTTCAAAGTTACGGTAGCTTCCCAACGCCCCTGCCGGGCGCCCGGCCGCTCCTTCCCGCCTCACTCGGAGGCTGCCCCGGCCTGGTGCTCGGAGCCCCCGGCCCCTGTGGCTCTGGTTGATTTCAGGCCGGCGGTCTAGTGAATTTCAGGCCCTGCTCAGTAGCCCCGGATCGAATTACAGGGAAACTACAGCAGGCGCGCTGCGCGCTCCCCACATTTACATACAAATAACGCCTCCCGGCCCGGGGCTGAGGTCGGGGGCAGCCGAGCTTGGCCCACCAAGTTTTTAATCCAATCAGAAGGAGCTTTAAAAGGATGTCTCCGGCGTGAAGAGAAAGGCGCTTGGCCACAATTAAGGACTGCCGGATGTTTGGCTTTTTACTTTTTTCCCTCACTTCGCCCTGCAAGAAAATCGGACGCTCCGCCGACCTCCCGAGTGTGGGAAACGATGTGGTGTGAGCCCGCCAGCGCCTGCGAAGAGCCCGCGATGCCGGGGAGAGCCGGGCGGGGGAGGCGTGGACTGTGAGGCGGCCCGCGGGGCGCTAACACTCCGGGGGTTCGGAGCTCAGATCGAAATCTCGGCTGGAGAGACTCGTGGGAATCCTTGGAAACGCCCGGAGAGCGCATTTGCTGGTGCTGGTGCTGGTTCTTGTTTTCCTAGCCCAGGTCGGGGGGAAACTATGGCTTTGCAAGCGAGTAAGGTTTCTCTTTTTTGCGTCTGGTGTTTGTGTGGCAGTTACAATGCGTGGACGAACGATCTAACTTGAAAAAGAGGGATTTGGAGCACTGTTAACAAGCCTGTAGGATCTGTTTGTTCCCTTTGTTTTATTTTGATAACTTTTGCAAAGCTCTTTCAACTCAATGGGCAGCTTAGCTCTCCCCACGTTTCCCAGTTGAGCAAATGGAAAGTCTGAATGAAGAAATTGGACAAACCGAGTCCATGAATCATTTACCTCTGAGACCACACAATAGCCAACTCTTGCAAGCTCTCCCGGCCAGGAGCCCTTTTTTTTTTTTTATCCTTTTAAAAACAGAAAAGGAGCTGGGGAGGGTGGGCGGGATGGATTTCCAAAGAAAAGTAGGTAGCCTAGCTGAGGTGCTGCTTTTTATCTGGGCTAGGAAAGCTCCCCAAAGGGCAAAAGACCATTTTAAACTTGCCCTGTCACTTGGGGAATGTGGCTTCTGCGTGATGTAATGACATGCTTTGGTAATCAGGCAAAGATCGTCCTGTTAACTCTTTGTTGTGGGCTTAGATTTGCCCAAGCATAATCCCCCTCCCTCAAAGGTGCTTTCCAAGCAATTTCAGTTTGCATTTCTCAGGGGATTTCAAATCCTCTCCCAATTGAAAGGAATATTAAATTTTTGCAGTTCCAGACCAGTGCCAGTTGGAACATTAAAGGTTTTGGACTCTATTTCTCTTAGAATTTTTTTTTAATTCAATAATTGGGACTCCGGATAATAAAGGTTTTTTTTGTTGTTGTTGTTTGGTTGGTTGGTTGGTTTTTTGTTTTGTTTTGTTTTGTTTTTTTTACTAAAGTCTCACCTAACAAGGAGGGGGGGAGGGGAATTGGAGAAGGGGGTGGGGAAGCCTGATCCTTTAGCTTGTACAAATTGAAGAGCTGTCACAGGAGAGACTAACTTTGTCCTGGAAACTGTCCATTCAAACAAGTAGCTCTCATCACTAGCACTCTTTTTGGGTGTAATGTCCAGAAGTTCTGGATCCCTCAATCCGATTTGGGGACCAAAATGTAGCTTTCTGGGGATTTCGGGGCACTGTCTTTAATTGGCATTTGGCACACATGAGTAGCTCTTATGAATTTTCTTTTCTTTTCTTTTTTTATTACATACTAACCCCTATCTAGATTTCGTTTTCTCTTGAACTTTTGCTAGACAAATTTCATTCTCTGGTTGAAATTCCAAAAAGTCCTGGGGGTGTGGATGGGGGCGAGGCTCGGGAAGGGGCAGGAATGCCAACTGATTGTTTCTCTGCTGGCAGCCAGTGTAGGAACAGGGCTTTTAGTGATTGCTTGGGCCACGAGGGAAATTGGAGCCTTCTGATTTTTTGCTCACTTTCTACTGGCAGGTGAAGACGCGATGACAGGGGATACAGACAAATATCTTGGGCCCCAAGATCTCAAAGAGCTGGGAGATGATTCTCTGCCTGCGGAAGGATACATAGGTTTCAGCATGGGGGCCCGCTCAGCCAGGTATTGTATTTTACCATTCTTTTTAGCTCCCAGACAACCATGATTGACCCATAAATTGAGTTTCTTTGCCACATTCTCCAGTATATGTTCTTGGAAAGAAGGATGTACATTTCCATGCAGTGATGACCTTTTTTAGTCTACATGCCCTGCTATTTTCTGCCATGAGTTTTAGTCCGGTCAATTTTGTGTTGGCTGAACATCCCAACTGTTCTTCCCCCTCTGTAAAGTCATACTTCAAGCATACAGCAGAAGAACCTACTGGCCAAACTGAGAGAACCAGTAAACTTGATCTTTATTTAAAAGATATTGTATTTGTGGATGAGAAAGATTGAATTCAACAGCATGAATTAAAAGTTTGCTGTCTGCAAGGCACTGTTGATTGGAATCAATTTATGAGCATTTCCCCATTCTTTCTGAACTCTGAATAATAATGTAAACTGGCAGTTACCTTTAAGGATGGATATTCTAAATCAATTTTTCCTTTTTTTTTTTTTAAAGTTTTGATGGTGAAAATTAAGAAAAATCCCCAGTGCCATTTATTCTAAAAACTACTTTATAAGCCTTTTTTTATATGTACTTGCAAGCCCTGGAATCATTTTGTTTGAAAAGGAGCAGAGGATGTTTAAAATAGACCTTTGTACAAAGTAGGGGATGGTAAGTGAGGGTCCCCAGACTGCTCCCACGATAGAATGCTACTGACTTGCAGCCTGTGTGTCCTACTGAAAAGTTGGGGCTCATGGAAAACCCTGCTCTTTAAGAAGCTAGCTCTGTCCTGCTAGAGAGAAGCAAGACTCCATGCTCTATTTGGAGACTGCTTTGCCCTGTTGTGGATTAACAGTGTGTTTGCTGACAGTCAAGTTATTTTGAAGCTAATAATTAAACCTCCCAAGCCAGAGCCCTCCAGACATTTTCCTATAGTTTAATGATCTGCTGTAAAGTTTCATTGTCTCCCAGTGAATGAATGGCACTTCCCACAAAGTAAAGCTTGGGTGTTTGTCCTCAGTCTTATGTGATCCTAGCCTGAGCTGCCTTACATGTGGAGTAGATCTCTTCAAAATAGGCTCCCTCCCTGTAATACTCCCTTACAGTATTTCTAAATTTTTGTAATCTGATAAAGATTCCAGTTTACAAATACTTCTTCTCTTAAGAGATCCTAAAATAGCCTTAATGGGACCTGCAGAGTGACTAACAAAAACCATAGACAACAAAAGTTATCACAGTGAGCACCCATGTTAATAATACCAACAGTCAAGAATGGTTTGGGTTTTTAGTGTTATTGGTGGAATATTTTTTTGTATTTATTTGTTGTTGAGTTTTTGGGTTTGTTTTTTTTTTTTTTTGGTAGATTAGTGTGTACCTGTCATTCAATGCCCTACATAAAGATTGAGATTACACATAAAGCACTTTGAAAAACTTATATAAATATTAGTGAAGAATCATGGACATCGTCTTCATTGTTACAATTCTGTTTAGAGAGTTAACTGGTGCACTCTGCCCAATATTCAGCTGTCTCCCCATCTGTGGGTATATCAATATGGAAGCTGACATCCCCAAAGGAGTCCTGGGACAGAGATTTCCCTAAGACATGAGGTTTTGATTTTGGTTTTTGCTTTTTGTGGGAGTGCTAAGGCTTTCATATTTCAATTTCAACAGCACCATTATTATTTGTTGCTACGTGTATGTAATTCATTTTTACATCAGCATAGTCTGCATATGTTATGCTCAGACATACATAAAATAAATAAATCTCAAGCTCTATGATGCTTATGGTTTCAAAACAAAACAAAACAGTGTTGTGGGTTTATCAAATAAACTTCTGAGTGTAACATTTAAAAAATGAAAACATAAAATGTGTAAGTCACTCAACCAACCATACATTTTTTTTCTTTTTCTTGTCTGATTCTTTGCTTTCTATTTCTCCTACTTCTTCTCCCCTATAAATTCTTTAAAATAGTCCTAAGATCAGGTAAGAAGATTTGTGGCATCTTTATTGCATTTCTTCCCATTCCCTCTCTGCTTATTTTTATTTTTATTTTTCAGCATTGTGATGTGTCGTGATGTGATTTTATTTTGTGCTCAGCTTTAGCAAGTTTTGTGATTTTTGGCAAATTAACAAGTGACTTGATTGATGTTTAGAGTCCCTGATCAGAAATTGCCAGAATTGGGGGCAAAAATATCGGGAGAAATTAAACGAATGCATAAGGACTGTAATTCAATTAACAAATTGTATGAAGTGCATGCAATCATGGCAGGTCTTTAAATTGATAAAATAATTTTCCTAAAGGCCCGTTTGTTTGCTGGATGCTATCTTATTTGAGCTTTTAGGCACATAACACATTTTGTTTGAGACATGAGGCATGTGTTTTTTTCTAATATTCCCTACAAATAACTTTCAGGGCATCCTGACAGCCACACACAGTTTAATAGCACAATGTTAGGCTTCCCACCACCCCAAACGTGAGGGCGAAAACTCTTGGCTTTAGAGGGAAAATCTGCCCTCATCTATTTGAATAATTCAGAGTAAAAAAAATGAGAGTTATAGGCAAATTCAAGCTGGACTCTAATTTGTCAACATGAAAAAAAATCAATATCTCAGATATCTTGCTCAAAAAAAAAAGCATTTTTTCAGGCTCACACTGAATGTCTCTGTTTTCCAGTTGTCCCTCCTATGTAAGATGGGGCAGAAGGTGGAGGTGTCAGGAAAGGTTTAACCCTTTTTTAAATTAGAGATTCTTTTCACCAAAATGATCATAGATCTCAAGCTAAAAAGACCATGTAATGTAACTTCCTCATTTTCCAGATGAAGATAGCATGTTTTAGAAATAGCATTTGAACCCAGATCTGATGACCCCAGCCAATACCCATTCTTTCCACTGGGCTATTCTAATCCACCTCCTGGAATCTCATGAATAAAAGGAAGGAGTCAACTAACTGAGAAGAGTAAACCCTTTAAATGCTGGACCGCCTTTGCACATGGCGGCTTGGCCTTTGTCTCTTATCAAGAAGTTGGGAGGACCCCAGCCCTTGGCCACTCTCTTCCCCCTCTCTCTTATCAGTGAATATAACTGAGTGTCTTCCAGGAACAGAAGACTGTGCTCCACTAATGCTCTAGGTTTCCTTCTGTCAGGGCGGAGTCTTCTTCCTTAGTGCTCTTGTGGACTTTTGAGGAGTCAGTCTTGCTTTTGAGGACCTGATACATTTATTGATCGAAGTCCCTTATACCTTCTTTCTGTTGTTTCTCCCAGAGTCTTTGCAGAGAGATCAGTAATTCAGTTCAACTTGGATTTGTGAAGAGACTTCTAGGTTCTAGGTTCTAGGTTCTGGGATGACAGTCCCTGCCCTCAAGGAGCTTACATTCCCAAGATGGGTTGGCTAGAGATTATTATCCTCTATAGCATGACCTTAAAGAAGGAGGGGACAGTTCTTCCCCTTTCCCCCTTCATTCACATCATGTAGGTAGAATTTTGAATGGGAATGTAGCTGTGCTATTTCCTACCCCACCCAGCCCCACTGCCCCAGTGCTGGGAAAGTAATGGTTACAAACTCAATAACTCCCTGTCCTTGGGAAGTTTACAGTGTCAAAGGAGAAGGAGGACACAGTGTAAATTATATTGTGTTATGGGTAGGAAGTGGGAGTGTCTGGATGTTTTTACTGTTACAAATCAGAGGTTGCCTTGGGTCATGAGCTGAGTGCCCCTAGAACCTAGGGTAGTCGCATAATCCTGCAGGTGGGGGAGGAGGCAATGAGGCAGGATGTGTGCTGGGTGATGGGATGCCTTGAGTTCATCTGCCATGGATTCAGTGGTCCTACTGAACAGAAAAACGTGGTTTCCTTCAGAGTCAGGGCTAGTGACACAGTGGATAGAGAGAGCCTTGGCTTGGAGACAGGAAGACCTGAGTTCAAATGCAGTTACTGTGAGCAAGTCGCCCAACTTCTGTTTACTTCAACTTGGCTTTAGTTGCCTCAACTATAAAATGGAGATAATAATAGCATCTACCTTACAGAGCTGTGACGATCATATGAGATAATATTTATAAAAAATATATTTTTAAAAATACTTAGCATAGTGCCTGGCACATAGTAAGTGCTATATAAATACTTATTCTCCCCTATCCTTATTTCTATTTTATCTTCCTGCTTTCCCATATCCCCTTAAACACTATTCTCTGATGACAGATTATGAAGGGATGGATAAGATCAGCCCTGATTCATAGTGAGGAGAAAATAGTCATGGCATCTGCACCATGAAGAGTACCGGAAACAGAGATTGGGAATGGATAAAGAGTGCTGAGGAGAAGATTGGGAAAAGATAGGATGAAGATTGGAGAGAAAGGCATCAAAAGAGAGAAGGGGGACAGTTCTAATTAGGGTCATCCTCAGGAAAGACACTACTTTCTCCTGAAAATTAGCCAGTCCCTTTAGGGAGACAGAAGTCAGATACCTGTCCACGGTCCTTTCTTTGATCTTGTATTCTCTGCATCTAGCCCAGGGCCTGGTAGGCTTTTAATAATACCTGATGATTGTCAGTTGATTCCTCCCTCAGCATGGCAAATAACAAAACCGAGCCCATCCTTTGAATGTCAACAAACCCCAACTTGATTCACAGATGCCCTTAAGCAAAGAAGGATCCTTGAGTCCTACAATTGGATCTCTAAAAAGAGAAAGAAATGAAAATTCAGAGATGTGACCCTGAGAGTTAGTTCAGAATCCACCCTCAAAATCAAGACCTTTATTGCACCATAAAAAGGGAAATTCCTGACACGAGCAGACTCCCTCCAAATTTCAGCTCCCTTCATTCAATACAGGGGTCAGACTTTGCATCACTGCCCTCTTGGTTCCATTTTCACAGTATCAACATCTGAAGAAGTCCATGAATGTCATCTTTTTGCCAATTTTTTTTTTTAACCAGCTGACCTCATTTTAAACCAGAGCTAGTCATAGGAAAATTGTTCACCAGAAAACCTTTTCTCAGGATAAAAATACTCCATTTAAAAATACTCCATTTGTCAATGTCCTGTCTGTCTGTTCAATGAGTCTCATCTTTGGCTGTTCCCTGGAAGTTGCATGCATTAATTTATTTTTTATTCATCTCATCACCATCATCTGGCTCTGTTGAATGGTTAACTGTAAATACAACAGCCTCCGCTCCTTCAGTTCGGATAGGTCTTACACACTGAACCGAAGCTCTTACGCCCGGGACAGCATGATGATCGAAGAATTGCTGGTGCCTTCAAAGGATCAGGTAGGCAACCATTTTTGATCAACTTAAATTATTCAGTTCCTCTTCTGTAATTACTTGTTTAAAGACACCCAAGGGTTGTGTTTCTCTCTTTGCTTTTAACTTTGGTTAAGCCAAGACAATGGCCTGATAATTACTGTTAATGTTTGTTGCGCAAAATTAGTTGACCCTTATTTGGGAGCATAGAAATAAGGACTGGGTTTATAATTTCATTGAGATAAGAAACTCCCAAATGAGGAAATGCTCTGTACCAGTACAGGCTGACACTTTTCTGTCACTTAAAGTCATTAAGGGCCTGAGGGCCCTGAGGAGTTAAATGGGATAAATTTTGGAAAGAAAATATAGACTCCTAGTTCTTTCAGGTTCACCTTACAAATCTGTAAGGTTATATATTGATTCAGAATTGCTCAAAGATTCCTTCTTATGCAGAATATTGGTTATTTCCATGATGGCATCTTGAAAGATTGTTCTTGGTTAAAAAATGTTATAACTTTTTTGTTGATGTAGTAGTTTGTTTGCTTTTTTTATTTCTTTTTTCCATTTTGATCTAATTTTTCTTGCACAGTATGATGAATATGGAAATATAGTTAGAAGAATTCTACATGTTTAATCTATATCAGATTGCTTGATGTCTAGGGGCTGGGTGAGAGGGGAGGTAGGGAGGAAAATTTGAAACACAAGGTTTTGCAAAGGTGAACTCTGAAAACTATCTTTGCGTGTATTTGGCGGAGAAAAAGAGCTATTAAAAAAAGAAAGGGGCAGCTAGATGGCACAGTGGATAGAGTACTGGCCCTGAAGTCAAGAGGACCTGAGTTCAAATTTAGCTTCAGAAACTTAACACTTCCTTGACCCCAGTTGCCTCAGGGAGAAAAAAAGAAAAGAAAAACTCTTATAACTCCTTTGGCCTTTTGATATTGCTTATGATGAAAGGCTAAACTTCCAGAATTGTGCCTTCTAAGCAATTGAATTCCTCTTTTTATATGACTTCCTTAAAACCCTGGATCTTTGCATGCTGGTTCAGTGCAATAACTTAGGAAATAAATGCTTGTTGATTGATTGAAGG
This sequence comes from Myrmecobius fasciatus, assembly GCA_023553655.1. Taxonomy (NCBI): domain Eukaryota; kingdom Metazoa; phylum Chordata; class Mammalia; order Dasyuromorphia; family Myrmecobiidae; genus Myrmecobius; species Myrmecobius fasciatus. Next base: position 27,268 of record JAJPUD010005330.1, read on the forward strand.
GGAGGAAGGGAAGCTGAAAGAAAACAAGAATCACTTAGGGAGGGAAATAGACAGGCCTAAAACAGGCTGCCCATTTGGGGAGCTGAGAGCTAATTGGGTTGTAAGGCTATTTTTTCAGGACGTTGACACTGCAAACCTTGGTCCATTCAGCAACTGTATCATGAAGGTAGCTAAAACAGACAGGTATGAGCTCATCTGTCTCAGCCATGTTAAAGGTTATTCATTGAGCAACTAGAATTTGAGGCTCCCTCCTGTCTAGCAATGTGGGTTCCCAGACAGAGCTGCATCAGGGTGTAGGCTGGGCTTCAGGAGACAAATGACATCCAATAAATATGCTATTATTTTATGTCAACTGGAAAGTTCTCAAGGCCTCAGCCTTCCAGAGATGAATGTTGTGGTTATTCAATATTCTGACAGACAAAAGTCCATTGTAAAATCATGGCGGGCGTGGTGATGGTTCACCAACAGGCCCATTGCGAGGCAGTCTTTGAGGAGATGTACAGACAATGTTATTTTTGCTTAAGCCGAGGCAATGGCCTGATAATTAGTGTTATACTAGTTGCTGAAAATCATTCGAGAATTGTAGACCCTCATCAGGGAGGGAATTGGATGAAGGATAGAAATAAGGGCTGGATTTATAATTTCATTGCATTATAATATCATCTTACCTGCTTAACTGTGGCCACTTGTCTGGAGATTCCATGATTTCCATGTTCAAAATGGGAAAAACTGAACTATCGAGAAATCCGTTTTCTGAGAATAAAATCATATATCTAGAGTTAAAAAGGACCTCAGAGGCCTCCTTTTTTGGCAAATGAGACAGAGGTAAAGTGACTTTTTTCCGGGGTCACATGAATAGTAAGTTACAGAAATAAGATTTTAATTCAGGTTCTATTGATCAAGTGATAGGTTAATATTAGTTAAGAAAACTGGGCCTGGAGTCAGGAAGATCTGAGTAAATTTGACTCAGACACATTAACTGTGTGACTCTAAGCAAGTCACTCACCCTCTAATTGCCTTAATTTCCTCATATGTAAAATGAGAATAATAGCACCTACCTCCCAGGGTTGTTGTGAGGATCAACTGAAATTTCTATCACGTCTCGCATATAGTAAATAATAATTATTGTCAGTCATGAAATTGTAAGAAGGTTCAGAGGACTCTGTGCCTTAGTGAAGATTCTCACAAGAACTTGCTTATGTACTTTTACCCTTGATTCAGCACTCCAGGCTAACTGAGCAGATTCTCTAAGGTGATGGTGAAAAACAGATTCAGATAAATTATCACGATCATTCGTGCAGATGGAGGGCCGAGCCCCAAACATTTGCCCGGTTTCAGCATGTGAATCATTTAGTGGTGTATAAATATTTTAGCAGTAACACAAACAGGAATCCCAGAGTTAGTCAGTTCTATTCATACCCTTTTCTGTTAGCTCCTCCCCAAACTGACTTGCTCTGATGATATAGGAGGCAATATTTAGGCAGTTTGAGGTTTTAAGGGAAAATAGAGGACCCGGGGCTTCTTGGTAGAAGAGCATTTGTTCATTTTCCATTCAACCCCCATTGACCTGGCCCCTGCTTTGGAGGAGAGCTTCTGTCCTTGACACAGATCCCGTGAGTGTCAGTCAGATGCTATATTTCTAATTTATCCTCTCTTCCCTTTCTGTGGATTTAAAAATTCTGCACTCTCATTCATGTACCCTGTGGTATCTGTCTTTGAAGTAGAGGACCTAAGTTTGAATCCTGTTTTTGCTGTTTTTGACTTTGGACAGATACCTTAGTTTTAGACTTCCTCACTTGTTGCCTTTCCTATAAAATGAAGGGATCCCTATGGAAGAGCGATCTTAATAGATAATTAAAACAATAATAAATTGCTAGCATTTACATGCTAGTCTTAAGGTTTGCGGAGCACTTTGCAAATATTCTGTCCTCACAATAATCATGAAACCCTATTATTATCCCCATTTTGCAGATGAGAAAACTTTGACAGGGGCTAAGTGACTTTCCAGAGTCACATAAGATTCTAAGGCAGGTTTTTAACTTAGTCTTTCTGATTCCAGATCTTTATATCTGTTGTGTCACCTAGTTGCCAAGAGAAGGAAATTCGACCTATAAAGATTAAGTTAAGCAGAAGTAAAATTTGAACTAGTGATCTGCCTTTTCCAAGGGGCCCCCCAACCTTTCTGAGATACCTTCTAGCTGTAAATCCTGATGAACTCTATAACGAATATAGAATGAGAAAGAAAAGCAGCTCTTTATTTGGTAGACAGAAAGGTTGGAGATCATCCAGAGCTGACTTTGATCAGTTGTGAAATGAATACTTGCTGGTATTGAGTTTTCCCAGATAGGCCGGGTTACCCCAGGGATTGAGAAGATTTTTCCTTTTTTATGTAGTCAGTTATTTGTATGTTATATCCTAATTCTCCCAGAGTCCAGGTCATTCCTTATCATAAATTAATTAGTCAAGAAAGTATATTAACTTCTATAAACCAAGAAAGTCCTATTCAATTTAATAGAGATTAACAAAAAGCAGTGTTTTTGAATTGATTATATTCAAAATTCATTTTGAAGAATTATTATCTTCCTGTTCTATCTTACATGGACACAGTTGCATTATATGGCACAATGAATACAACTCTGGGCCAGCAGTCAGGAAGACTAATGACTCAGGTTTAAGTAGAGGAGAAAATAGCATCAGAGAAATGACATGATCAGGAAAGGAGTTGGTTTGACTGAACAGGGAAAGTGAAAAGTAGCAGCATATAGACATTCCAGTGCTGTTCCAATCCCAAAGTGTGCAGCATGTGGAGAGATGCTCTTTGGAAGATACCTGGAGGACCTCAAAGAGTCATGTTTGAACAGAAGTCTTGGAACTGGGTCATAGATGGGAACTGCAGCCAGATTGAGGAGGTCATGGAGCCAGTCAGTTATGGAGGTAGTCATACATCCAGTTACTTTCACTGGCATTTAAGCTTCTGCTACCAGAGAGGGCCGGTGACTATTCTGCTCTCACCTCGTTCTAATATTCCAGATCTATGTATCAATATTAATTCTAATATATAGAATTCTTGAATGTCAGAAACAGAAGAGATCTTAGAATTCAGCCAATTCAAATTTCACATTTTGTGGTTGAAGTTCCCAGTTAGCTGGGAAATGACATCTGACCTCCTAGTTCCTGCCTGTCCATAGGGGTTTGTAATAAGGATAATTTTTCAAGAGCCCTCATTTCCTCTGTGTAGGCACTGGTTCCATCAGCAGAAGTCCCAAGCTCTTTCCACCTAAGAAGTGGGCCAGTTAGTGTTTATTAAACACCTACTATGTGCCAGGGCACTATTAAGTGTTGAGAATACAAGAGACAAGAGACCTTGATGAGCTCATAAGCAAATGGTAAATAGCTGAGTAACAAAACTGAGAGAAATTCACCCCCAGTATCCAGTCTGGTACCAGTGGACTAGTCCTAGATATCACACCTTATGTCACTGGTTGGATACAAGGACTCTTCCTAGATTGATAGGATTTGGATTCTGCTGGCCTAGCCCTCAGAAATGTGGGGTCATATCTATACTATGACATGATATTGGAAGGGTACCTTACGTTCATATCGTTATATATTGAGTCATTTGTATCATTGTATATGATATAATTTTCTACATATTACCTCACTTATCCTTTCAAACTACCCTCTTAATTGGTTGCTATGGGGGTCCAATAAGATGCCATAGTTAAATAATTTAAAAACTATAAATATTTATATAAATTAATAATTTTCTATATATTACCTCCACTTATCCTTTCAGACTATCCTCTTTATTGGGTTGCTACGGAGGCCCAATAAGATACCATAGTTGAAAGTAGTTCAAAAACTATAAATATTTATACAAATGAAGACTCTGATACCCAGCTACTCTCATAGCTGGAACCATCCTTTTCGGAGCAAGCAAGTGGGAAAGCCAAACCAAAGCCGTCCACCATTCCTGTGGCTGACTCGTTCTGATGTGGCTTAGGTAATTAGTGTATGGGCTTTAGCTCAACGTGTTCCCATTACCTAACTGGTATAATATTTATTAGGTGCCTTCAGCCTCCAGCACGGGTTACTAGAAGGAATTAAGCAAAGAGGAAAGACATTATTTGCTGTGCAGATGGATGAGAGGATGCTAGAACAGTTCTTCAGCGCAGAATGGACTGCAGCTATATTTTTCAGCATTATAGCATATGGGTGCTCTATCCACTGCACCATCTAGCTGCCCCCTCGTAGTTGTATTTTTGCTTGAATATGTTGATGGGTGTGTGATTTCCTCTGTGTGTATGAAATGGGAAATGAAAATAATGACTCACATCTACCAAGAATTGCAAAATGCAACCTTGGTTGGCATTTATAAAGTGCTTTGCAAATATTCTCTCTCTTTGATTTTCCCAAAGAAGGCTGGGGGAGAAGGGGAGTCATTTCCCTAAGGCCACATAGCCAGTCTTGGTGAATGACGCTGACCTAGAATCCAGATGATTACTCGGACATCCAAGTCCAATGTTTCTTCCACCAGAGCAGTATCACAGAATCATAAAACTATCCCTGCAAAAGCCCTCAGAAACTATCTTAATTCAACCCCTCATTTTACAGATGAAGAAACTGAGGCACAAGGAAAAATGACTTAGTCTAGATCAGATGAGTAGTAAGGTAAAGTTCAGTGTTTATTCAGTCAGGATTTTAGGCAAGATTGGCCAAGGACTGGACTAGGGCAAGCAGAGGCAAAGGTGATGGATGGAAGATGTGTGGAGGTGTAATAATAACACTTGCCAACTGGTTGGATATGGGAGAAAGGAGGAGGGAAAGTGAAAAGTCAAGAATGATGCAGATGCAATGACCCTGGGCTTTGGGAAAGATGGCAGCACCCTTGATAAGGAAAATAATAATACGGAAAATAGGAAGGGAAATGACTTCTAGTGCCTACTATTTATAGGGTGATAGCTATCTCTAGAGGAGATTATCATGCTGTAAGCTGGGTTTCATAACTGAATCCTGCCTGTGACACTATCCGTTTGACCCTGGATAAATCATTTATTCTCTCAATCAGCCTCAATTTTCCCATCTGTAAAATGAGTTTAATAATAACCCCAACCTCACTGGGTTGTTGGGAGGATTGTGAGATAACTCTCCACAAAGGGCTTTGCAAACTTCAAAGCACTATCTAAACATCAGCTCTAAAGACACCCACCCGTATTATAGAATCCTAGTGTTTAGAGATGAAAAGAGCATCTCAGTGGGGTCTGTTCCCTCTGCTTGATTTTCCAAGAGCAGATCTGAGACCCCCTCTGAGCTCTGTCACACGTCACACGTCACATCAGTGGTGAACCGGGTATTTTATCTCCCTTAGATTGGCTCACCGTGTGACCTTTGGCCCAGGCTATCTGTTAAAGAATGTGTAAAGGTTTTGCATCATTCAGGAAGGTGGCAATTGATGGGGGGAGGGAGGAAGGCTGAGCACAGAAGGGGCAGCACAAAGTGGTCTGTTAGAGGTTTGCCAGCAATAGTCTGGGCTGCTTCGGGAACATCAAGTGACAGCTGGGACATTCTACATGCCTCCTTTGTGTCTTTGGATTGTCTTGTCAGCTCCATTCAGGTGACATATTCAGCATCTCTCTGAGGTTGGACAATTGTCATAGTTTTTGTTGTTGTTGTTTTTAAACCCAGGGAGAGATTTAAGATAGAAAAACTTGTTGATTTTAAATGTAATGCAATTTTTTTCCTTGAACAAAAATCTTATTTTCTCCCCATTGCTAAATGAAAAAAAAGAAAAAAACAAATAAACTCTTGTAACAAACATGCATAATCAAAAAAAAAAAAATTCCCACATGTCCAAAAATGTATAGTTTCTGTCTAGATCTTGGAACCTTCTGTATCATTCCAGTTCCAGCTTCCTACACCCTCCCTCCCAGCCCCTAGCTTACTCTAATTATTATTCAGAATTTATGGGTAATTTCTCTTGCAATTAGTTTGATTTGGAAAGCCAAAAGTTATTGGAAAGCTGGAAGTGTTTATCAAAGTTGGTGCTCTAATCTCAAGTCAGTTTTAGCCTAAAGAATGCATATCCAAGTTTATCCCAATAAACTCTGGATAGAAGATGCCATCTACATCCAGAAAGAGAACTATGGAGATTGAATGTAAATCAACACATGCTATGTTCGCTTCTTTTTTGTTTTTGTTTTTTTTTCCTTCCATGCTTTTTCACTTTTGTCTTGATTTTTCTCTCCCAACATGATCCATTAAAAAATGTGTATTAAAAAGTTAATATACATATATAACTAGAAAAATATAGAAAAAATAAAAATGTGTATTAAAAATTAATATACATATATAACTAGAAAAATATAATAAAAAAAATAAAATGTGTATTAAAAAGTTAATATACATATGTAACTAGAAAAAATATAATAGAAAAAATAAAAAATGTGTATTAAAAAGTTAATATATGGATAACTAGAATAATATAATAGAAAAAATAAAAAATAAAAATGTGTATTAAAAAGTTGATGCATGTATAACTAGAAAACATAACAAAAATGTGTATTAAAAAGTTAATATACATGGATAACTAGAAAAATATAATAGTAATAAATAAATAAATAAGAATGCATGGAGAAGAGAACAGAGCCATGGAGAAGAGCAATATTGCCCACTGTAAATGTTGAGAGCGTTCATTAGACGTCTGTCCCCACCCTCAGCTGCTGCCCGTCAGTAATTCTGCCCTGGCATCAGTCAGCCTTCTAGCACACAGTGACATTATCCTTGAGGTTTCATCTTTCAAGGGCTCTTGCTCCAGCAAAGGAAGGATTTTATACCTTCATCCAATTACCGCTCAACCGGGAAGTGCTACTATTCCCTAGAGTAGCGTCACCAGGGGATTCTGTCCATGGCAATCAGTGGATCTGACTGGAAGAATTTCTAAAGGTTTAATTCACCCACCTATGATTTCCAGCCAAATGGAAGTGGCTGCCAATGGCAACCAGTCTGTAAACATTTATTAAATGCCAATGGTGAGCACCAGAAACCCAAGCACCAGGAATGAAGCCATACCTCCCTTTAAGGAACCTAAATTCTGTGGGAGGTGGAGGGAGGTGGAAACAACTTGTGCATATGGAGTATCTGGAGAGGAATGGCTTGGAAGGATGGGGTAGTTAGGGAGAGGCTAGAAAGCTGAGACAATGACCTGGGTGATGTCCTTGACAGAAATTAGGAAGTTGGGAAGGCGGGGAGAATTTTGAGATGAATCAAAACCAGGACTTTGAGCAACAACTGTCCGTCTGTAGCTTAATTAATGAGCTTACCGGCATTTGAAATCCCCTCTGTCCCCTTCATTTGAACATTTTGGTTCTAGACCTGACCGAATATTCAGGGGCCCAAGCCTGGATGTCAACTGATAATTAGGGCAATGGGTGTGTTTCCTATCTGCTTTCATCTTGGGCAAAGGTCTGGTAAGAAGCTATTTTGGGAAAGTATTAATCTATCTGGAGTCAGGGAGCAGGGAGGGCTACCAGCAGTCAGGCTTTGGATTCTCCATGGTGAACGTTTTTATTTTAACAGAATGATGGATTTAGAGCTGGAAAGAACCTTGCTGGGCTCTGACTAGCAGGTCCCAGATGGAAAAGGGTGTGGCTCCCATGACCCAATGGAACACACATTCTGGACTCTGAGTGAGCCCGGGAATATGTGTGGTCCTTAGCACAGCCCTGCTTTCTCCGAGTGTGGGGAAAGCTGTGGTTTTTGGAGAAGATGTATAAGGAGAGTTGCCTAATAAGCAAGGAAAGGCCTGATTGTCGTCCCAGCTCAATACCAAGCCTCAGTTTTCCCATTTGTAAAGTGGGAATGATACTACCAGTAACACTGACCAAACAGGACTTTTATAAGGATTTTAAATGGATCGAAAGCTTTTTGAAAACTTGAAAGGGCTCCTACCCGACAAACATGATTATCACGATAGTGTGTGTGGTGGAGCAAATAACCCAGACCTGGGTTTGAACCCTGCCATAGATAGATAATGACTCTATGACTCTTAGTAAATAATTCATGGACTCTCCGTTCTGTGCCACAAGGCAACGGTAAGAGGAGAAATTGTAGATTTAATGCAAATTGGGAGTTTCTCCTTAGCATTTCTGCCAGGAAAGAAATCACGGACCAGTTAAGAAATATACCCTACGGATCTTTGTTATACCGATGGGGAAGAATTATAATTGTGTGTGTGTGTGTGTGTGTGTGTGTGTATACATGTATATATACACACATATATATCATACATATGTGTGCTAGATATTTGTATGCATTTTATAATTATTTTCCTTGTCAACAAGTTAGCAAATTGCAATTTTTGCCAAATGAGAGGGGGAAAAAAGGCAAAATCTCTTTGAAGGGTGAAGAGTATTTACATTGGAAGGTCCTTAGCCATCCTCTTGTTCAAGGCCTCTCACTTTAGAGATGAGGAAGCCGATGTTCAGAGGTTCACTGGCTCAACTCGTATTGTTTATTTCTGCCCAATGACATGGAATTGCATAATAAAGTCCATACATAATCATTCGCATGATTTTACACAGATAGTGATGTTTAATAGTAGGTGCCCATTTCACGTTGCAAAACCCTGAGTGACAATCAACATTCATCCCATGTAATGTATTGACTGTAGTTTGTATGGATGAAGGAAGCATTTATTCAGCACTTACTGTGAACTAAGCACAGGGGATACAGTAAGACATTTCCTTCTCTTGAGGAGCTCCCATTCCAATGAGGAATATGCTACATAGGGAAAGTTTTGGCTGCAAATCAGAAGGAAGTCCTTCTATGGTCCTTGGGACAGCTGCAAAGCAGATGGAAATGCTCCTTTAATGAGAAAATCTTATCAGTTTTTGATAGTGAACCATTTGACCCTAGGGTCTTTGGACTAATCCTGTTGCTTCATTGATATGGGCAAGTGCTGACACTTGGATCCAAAGTCACTTCCAGTTCTAAATCTATGATCCAATAAAAAGTTTTCTAAAGGTTACACAGGTGATCTGTATTAGAGGCAACATTTGAATCCAGATTTTTCTGCTTTACTGGCCAGATACCATGTGCACATACTGACCTAAAACTAAGTATTCTCCTAAAAAATCTATTTTTTCCAGTTCCAAATTGGAAGACATGCTGGCTATAAACTGTTCAGACAGAGAAGCCACACAGAATGGCTAATACCTGCCTGACATTTCTCAATTCCACAGCTCTCTCTGAATCATCTGTAAGGATCTCAAGTTTCAGACTTTGGATAAAAACACAAGCCTAGCAACATTGATATTCTCTGATGGTTGTTTTGATAATACCCACTCAAATGTCAGACTGTAGCTCTGCTGGAAACCAAAGACAGGTTCATAGTGAACATATATTTATATCAGTCACTCAGTAAGCATTTATTAAACACTTACTATATGCCAACAGAGGCAGCTACATGTCTCTGTAGATAGAATGGCAAGCCTGAAATCAGGAAGATAAAACTCCCTGGATTCAAATCCTGCTTCAGACAATTACTAGCTGGGTGACCCAGCTCAAGCTACTCCATCTTGTTTGCCTCAGTTTCCTCCTCTTTAAAATAAACCAGAGAAGAAAATGACAAATCGCTCAAGTATGTTTGCCAAGAAAATGTCATGGACAGTATGGTTCATGAGATCACAAGGATTTGGAGCTGTGCTATGAGTGTGTATCAGGAAAGAATGATAATGGGATCATCTTAGTTTCAGTTAGCTAAGAGCAGTATGAATTTACTAAGATTTATCAATAATAATATATTATAATGTAATATAATAATAAATTATCCTTTTAAAATAATCTCACCGAGAAGAGATTGTATAAATCTAAAGAAATAGCCCCAGAGGCCAAAATAAGGCAAAATAGACCCTGGGTGGGCCTTAGTAAATGGCACTGGAAAATGATGCTCTAAACAACTTTTATGATGAATGAAATAAGTGTAAAGCCAGGAAAATCAGCCCCCAGAGCCTCAGTGCTAACACGTTGATTCTTAATAAATATCAATTAATTATTCATTGTTTGTGGCAGCCCTTTTTGTAGTGGCTAGAAACTGGAAATTGAATAGATGCCCTTCAATTGGAGAATGGCTGAATAAATTATGGTATATGAATATTATGGAATATTATTGTTCTGTAAGAAATGACCAGCAAGATGATTTCAGAGAGGCCTGGAGAGACTTACATGAACTGATGCTGAGTGAAATGAGCAGAACCAGGAGATCATTATACACGGCAACAACAATACTATATGACGATCAATTCTGATGGACATGGCTCTCTTCAACAATGAAATGTTTCAAACCACCTCCAGTTGTTCACTGAAGAAAGCCATATACACCCAGAGAGAGGGATGTGAAATGTGGACCACAACATAACATTCTCATACTCCTTGACTGATGTTTGCTTACATTGTGTTTCCTTTATCTGATATATCGTTTGTGTAGACAAGATTTTTCTTGCACAACAATGACAAGTTTGGAAATATGTATACATATATTCGATTTGCCAATATTTTAACATAATTAACATGTAGTGGATATCCTGCCATCTAGGGGAGGGGTGGGGAGTTGGGGGAAAAATTTGTAACGGAAAGCTATGTAAGGGTTATTGTTGAAGAATTACCCACACATATGTTATGCAAATAAAATTAAAAAAAATTAATTATTCATTAGTGGTCAATCAATAATTAATATTGTGTGGCAGCCCTGATGCCCTTTTGTGTGTGACATGATTGATTGTTTCAGTAATTAACACCTGCCATGCATGACTCTAAGGTAAATAATTTACTATAATTACTAAGGTGGCATATTACTTATTAATTAGATTTCTTTAAAATGCATTTTTTGTGATAAAAATTACTTTGGATCCCCCATCCAAAGGACTTAGGCTGCAGCAAAGGAACAGTACTCAGACTTGATTAAAATCTTCTCAATGTCATATTCCAAAGAGAGGTCTTTCCCCCACTTTCTAAAGGTTAGCAACCTCCCTCAGGTCTTCCACTGTTTAGATCAGATAGTTGGCACACACTGGAATGGAAATAATGACCATCTGTTGCCCCCACATAGAATTTGGGCCATTCTGAAGTGACTTTTTATTTATTTCTCAAGTGGTTTATTCATATTGCCAATTTGGTGCATCTAGAGATTATAATGATGTTGGGGTTGTATTTATCATCCTAGGCAAAATTAATTATATATTTTTTAAATCTCCTGTACTCAATCACTAATCCTTTTCAAGAGCTGTGGGTCTTAGAAAAAACTCCCAAGTGACACAATGACTAGGAGTGGCAAAACCATCTCCCACCTGAGAATGATTTTTTCAGATAAAAGATTTTTCAGCCTAGATCAAATAATTATCTCCCCAAGAAAGGTGCTATGTACCATAGATTTAATTGCAAAATGAAAGTCATTTTTGCTGAAATAATTGGAGACAGTTTGAAATGTCATAAAATTGGGATTGAGAATTATTAGCACATTTTTCTGTTCTTGGGTGGAAGTAGTATCAGTCAGCCAATGAAGCTTTTATTTAGGACTTATTTTATGCCTGGTATTATTCTGGGCATAAGAAATACAAAGACAAAAAAAAAAAAACAGTCCCCATCCTCATCAAAGCAACAGTTATTTTTTTTGTCTTTTTTTTTTGTCTTTTTAATTTTTTATTTTTTTTTATTTTTTTTAAGGTTTGTAATATTATCTCATTTTATCTTTTTTTTTTAAATTTTATTTTCATAACATATGTGTGGGTAATTCTTCAACAATAACCCTTATATAGCTTTCCGTTACAAATTTTTCCCCCCAACTCCCCACCCCTTTCCTAGATGGCAGGATATCCACTACACGTTAATTATGTTAAAATATTGGCAAATCGAATATATGTATACATATTTCCAAACTTGTCATTGTTGTGCAAGAAAAATCTTGTCTACACAAACGATATATCAGATAAAGGAAACATAATGTAAGCAAATATCAGTCAAGGAGTATGAGAATGTTATGTTGTGGTCCACATTTCACATCCCTCTCTCTGGGTGTATATGGCTTTCTTCAGTGAACAATTGGAGGTGGTTTGAAACATTTCATTGTTGAAGAGAGCCATGTCCATCAGAATTGATCGTCATATAGTACTGTTGTTGCCGTGTATAATGATCTCCTGGTTCTGCTCATTTCACTCAGCATCAGTTCATGTAAGTCTCTCCAGGCCTCTCTGAAATCATCTTGCTGGTCGTTTCTTACAGAACAATAATATTCCATAATATTCATATGCCATAATTTATTCAGCCATTCTCCAATTGAAGGGCATCTATTCAATTTCCAGTTTCTAGCCACTACAAAAAGGGCTGCCGCAAACATTCTTGCACATGTGGGGCCTTTTCCTTCCTTTATGATTTCTTTGGGATATAAGCCCAATAGAAAAAAGCAACAGTTATTAAATGACTCCTATATGCTAGACTTTGGGCTAAGGGTTAGAGTTACAAAGAAGCAAAAGTCAGCATCTGCTCTCAAGAAGCTCACCGTCTAGAGACAATAAACAATTATATAGACAAGAGGTATACAGGATAAATCCTTAGAGAGAGTGCCCTAGCATCAAGAGGGATGATGAGGAAAATGGAGTGTTCTTTGGGGAGGAGACAACACGAACACGTATAAGTAAATGTATAATCTATAGAGATGGAACAATTTCATTACCCAGAGAATAAAACATAACATAGAAATGTTTGTTACCTATTGATAAATAAATTCCACCTGCCATCTTTAATGGCTTTGGACTTAATAGCTGGCCTTTCAGATAAAGGGGAAGGGGAAAGGAAACCATATTTAGGTTGAAAGTCAGAAAACTGTCCTAATGAGAAGCATGTGTCTGGGAAGATGGAGCATTTAATGAGAATTCTGCCTTTTTTGTTTTTCAGCACCTGACATTTACAAGAGAATTCGATTCCGATTCTCTTAGGCATTATAGCTGGGCTGCAGACACTCTGGACAATGTTAACCTTGTCTCGAGTCCCATCCACTCTGGGTAAGTCACCTAAGTGGTTTATTCTTCCTTGTTAAATGTAAAAAAAATTTTTTTTAAAAGCTTTTGTTTCCTGAGTGTTGTAAATCTGACTTAATATACTATGTAGGCAAGAAATAGGTAAGCCTAAAATGCTTACTAAAACTGTTGAAGCCATTTGCTCTGTATTTGAGTGCCTTGCAAAATACTATTAGGTGGGCAGAGTTTTGCAAATAATTCCCTTCTGCCATTTTACCCTGTAATATTTTGGAAGGAAGAGTATATCAACATGAGAGATTGTTACAACAAGAAGCATATGTTAGCACTTTCTCCATAGGATTCTTCAAATTTACTACTTTGGGATTGGCTTTTATGAATCCAACTAGAAAACCTTTACTGGAATCCATCAAGAAAGAGAAAGAAATGCTGGGAAATGTGTTAAACTACTTTGCTGTTCTGTTTGGTAGTTTGCTTTTAATATTGAAGGGGACAATTTTGATGACATGAGTAAGATATTGCTTAAATAACTAGCAAGTACTGATATTTTTATTATTCCCTCCCCTCTCAAAAGAAATGGGGGCCTGAGTTTTAGTTAAAAGTTCATTTTGTTCCATCCATCCCTTACAAAAATAATATTCAATTGTGAACCAAAAATCATCCCTTTAGTTAACCCAGCAAGGACTCCTTACTTTTCTGCTAAATGCCTAAAACTTGCTGCTTGATTCAGATGCATGTATATGAACCAAAAACATTACTAAGTCAAGGATCTGCAATCATACTCCATTGATAAATTAGTAAATAAATCTGGAGAGTTTCTTTCATGTCAGAGAGGTCAGATTTGACCACTCCTACACAGGTAGAAAGTGTCAGAGGTGAAATTCAAACTCGGGTATTCTGTCGTTCCAGTCATCTGTCCATTACACCAAGCTCTTATCCCAAGCCATTATTTTAAAAATAAATAAAGCTGCAAGAAAGCAAAAATGTACAGTACATTGTGTTAGAATAAAAGCAGTTCAAAGTACATAGTAGGTACTTAATAAGTACTTGATTAGGTAGTGGAGAAGTTGGATAAATCCAAGGGTGAGAAGGCATGTCTGGGGATGGGACAAGGCTGGAGAGATGGCCTTTGGCAGCGGAAAGGGGACCTCTGGTTTAAATTATACCTTGCTGTTGATTATCTGTGTGCCATTGGCTAATCCACTTCCCCTTCCAAAGGTCTCATTTTCATGCTGGAAAGAGCATGGAATCAGAGAAGCTATCCCATGTGTGATGGTACATGGGTGACCTCTGTTAAGTCACCTTCCCTACAACTCGGTCTTCCCATTTTTGATATGAACTGGCCTTTTTGGTCCTATATCCATGATCCTAGCATCTAGCTCAAAGGAGGGAACATTCACACCAGTGAAAACATGGATCTGGCCAATGGGCCAAAGATGGATCTGCCATGGGAGCCTTGAAAGGCCAGCAGGTCTTTGCCATTCACTAATTTAGGTCCCATTTAATTTTATTCTATTAAGGCCCTTCTTCTCTATGTAGATCACTATAGCAAGTGCTTGGGCTGATGTAGCATTTACCCCAGACAAGGTACCTGCCCTCAGAAAGCTTCTAGTCTGGGGAGGGGAGATGGGAGATAGAATACATATCCACATCCTATTTAGAACTACAATACAAAATGAAACATGGGAAGACTGCATAAGGAAGCTGTGAATGGGCACTGAGGTGGGCAGTGGTGATTTCATTGCCATCTAGAAAAAGCAGAGTATGGTCTTTCCTACCCATGTGAAGAGAAACCTTCTGTTGTTCAATTGTTTCTCACTTTCTATGACCCCATTTGGGGTTTTCTCAGCAAAGATACTGGAGTGGTTTGCCACTTCCCTTGTACAGATGAGGAAACTGAGGCTCATCAGGAAGATGAGTTTTCTTGACTCTAGGCTTGGCACTCTATCCCCAATTGCCTTTTAGAAACTTTACCAGCAAGAATTGAGTGACTTTATCAATAATGATTTTTGTAGATACCAAAAGGCTGTGTGACCATTGATTGTGAAATGAATACTTAGGCAGTTCAATTTGATTTTATCTATTTTGTTTTTAATAAAAAAGACATTTGGGGCAGCTAGATAGCGCAGTGGATAGAGCACCAGCCCTGAAGTCAGGAGGACCTGAGTTAAAATCTGGTCTCAGACATTTAACATTCCCTAGCTGTGTGACCCTGGGCAAGTCACTTAACCTCAATTTGCCTCAGTAAAAATAAATAAATAAATAAATAAAAAGACATTTATTGGGATGGACAACTTGCATGGAGGAAATTCCCTCTATCCCAACTATCAGAGTTGGCCAGAGACCCTGAAGTCGAAGAACCCAAGAGCAGGTTTTTACCCTGAGTGCATTTGCTCATCCACTGAGGACCCTCCCCCTTGAGGATTTCTTGATTTCTCCTCTGATGCGGGGGTTTTCAGAGATTATGCCAGCAGGGCCCAAGCTCTGATGCTTGGCTCCTCCCAAGCTGATTCTAGGATGGGTCCCCAACAACCCAGAATTCTTTCATCTCAAGAACAGTCTAGCTTACTTAAAAGGGAGTCTTCATCAGAAAGATGCCCTCCCCCCCCCCGCCCCAGGATGTCTTGTCAAAAGACTTGTCTTTTGTCAAAGACATCTTGTCTTTGTCTTGTCAAAAAAAAAAAAAAAAAAAAAAGGAACAAACAGTTAGTGAATGACTATTTAAATTGGTGAAGAGAGTGCTTCTACAGCAGAAGTAATGGAAGCTTTAAATCATTCTACAAGTATTTGTTAGGCTAACAAATACTATATAATTCTCTGAAGTTTATAAAGCAAATATCCCACTTCCTTTACAAGAACTCTGTCAGCTAAATGTTATTATTATCCACATTTTACAGATGAGGAAACTGAGGCAGGCAGACAACTTACTTGTCCCAGAACCCCCTCAATCTTTTTCTTTCCTTCTTGCTCCATCTCCGGTCCTTCCTACTCTCCCATTATTCACTTTTCTTCTATATTCCCTCATTTCTGCCCATTTCTCACCACACCAAGCTCCCTAGATGCTTTCCTTCTTTCATTGCCCTGGTTTGGGGGGCCCAAACCTAGAAGACCTTAGTTCAGATCCAGTCCCTGATGCTTAGTGTTTAAGTACAAATCACTTAACATAATGTGTCTGGATCTCAGATTTCTTCTCTATCAAGTGAGGGGATTGGAGCACGTGGCCTCTGAAGTTCATCTTAGCTTTGCAGCTTCTTCTTGTCTGTCACTAGGTTTCTCCTCCCACCCCACCATCACTGTATACTGTAGATGATAATTTGGAGCTGGGAGAAGCCCTATTCTCACTGTCTAGGGGCTAAATGGATCCTTGGCTCCCCCAGATTGGAATTCTCAATGCCTTTTCCCAGAAAAATATGTCCCATGGTGAAAAGGAAACTAGAACAGAAAAATAGCCTGGTGTCCTGAATAGGATGGGCAGCTGGGTGGTGGTGCAGTGGTTAGAGTGCTGGTCCTAGAATCAGGCATCTTCATGTGTTCAAATCTTGCCTCAGACACTTACTAGCTATGTGATCTTGGACAAGTCACTTTACCCTGTTTCAGTTTCCTCACTGTAAAATGAGCTGGATAATAAAGTGGCCAACCACTCCAAAATCTGTCAAGAAAACCCCAAATGGGGTCCCAAAGAGACTGAATTTAACAAACAACTTGACTCCAGTACTACTGGACTTGGACTCATGAAGACTTGAGCTTGAATTCTGCCTCTGACATCTGTATCTCTAAATGGCCACAGAAAAATCCCTTTAACTCTGAGACTGTTTCCTACTCTGGAAAGAGGAGATAATAATAGTTCCCATGATGTTTGCCTGACTCATGTGTAGAAGTCACTTTGGAAACCTTAAAGTGTCCTCTCTATACATGCCAGCTATTATTAATGCCAGCTATTATTAATATCCTGTGGGAGACTGTGCCTCTGGGGAAATGCCTTCAGAACTCCAAGCCAAGGCACAGATGAGCTTTCGAAACTCAGGGCTGGCCCCATAAATCAGGTACTGCTTACTTTTTCTTCTTCTAAAGGGAAAGGAGAGGACTCACCTTGCGAATGGAGAAAGCTGACAAAGAAGCACACAACACAGGGAATCCTCACAAACATGAGACAGAGCTCCATATTATGCTGTGTATTTCATGCTGAACCATCCTCAGCTCTACTCTCCTGTTTCTTTTTGGTTCCTTCTGGAGGCAATAGATTTGCAGAGGAATACAGAAGGAAGGAGAGTTTGCCTTCTGATCTAAATGCTGGGAGTGTAAGAGGAAGTTTCTGAACCTTACTTAAAATGTTTGGGAAAGGTGTTCAGAATTCCAATGAAAATTATTGGAAAAATTTCACTGGTCATCCAGGGAGAATGTGTTTGAACTTGGCCCGCAGAGACCTTGGTGTTTTATTTTTCTGATGGTTACTTTTTTCCTTTGCTCATTGACATTTTCTGTTGCTTGCTTCTAATTATCTTATATTAATTTTCCCATTTGCTTTCTAAATTATTTTGCAGCTGTTCTTCTCCACTTCCCCAGTATGATTCAAGGTGATAACTGTGTCCTTTATGTGAAATCATCTTCCGTTATTTTCTTTTGAATCGATGTGCCTTCTTTCCCCACAGTTAGATGTGTAGATGTCTGTAGTACACCAGCATTTGTCTTGTGCTGTCTTTAAAACTAGAACCATCCACTCGGTAGTAAATCTTTAGGTTTGTTTTTCCAAACTCGTGCTGTGCTTGACATTTCTACAGTCCCTAATGCTACAAAACAACACCTACTAATTAACCCTTAAATTCCCGTGTACAAGATATACTTGGGAACAAAACAATTTGTCAGGAATGTGGGTAGAGGGGATGAATCACTCTCGTTCCAAAATGTTGCCAAACCAAAGTCCACGTGTCCCTGCCAGATCGAGAACGTATGGGGGCAGATGTCAATCAACAACGATGAAACTGGAAACCTCAAAATAATAGATGGCATTTGATGAGCTGCAACAATGCACAGGGTGCTTGGAAAGAGCACAGAGACTGCCCCAGTTTAGTTTTGAAATCATCTTGCAAATTATTTGTTTCTTATCTCTGGGGTCAGGTGCTTTATTTGACTGTGGATTTGATATATGTTGATCTATAATATAAACATCTTAACAGAATTTATTTTATATATGATAACTCTAATTTAGATACAAGTACATAAAGATCTAAGTAAGATATCTAAAACACATAATAAATTTAGATAATGATAAAAGAGATGAGTATCAATATGATATAAATATAAAATAAATAATCATAGCTGCTAATGGACTTTACATGGATCTATTGAATGAATGCTTCTTTAGGCCAGTGGCTTCTTATCAGTTGTAAGTACAGCACTGATCTCCCCCATGTTGTTAAGGCATTCCATAAACATGTTCCCTGAGCCAATCTTGAGATCTGAGATGGCTGTCGTGTCCAGAGGCTCCGGCCTTGCAAGGGCAAACATGAATCTGTCAGTGGAAACACTAGCCTGTTGCAGTAGGAAACAGTAAGACAAGAGTCCTTGTAAGAACAGGTTGTTATTAGCCCAAAGCTGTTTGCTAACTCATGCTTGCTTGCTAATCTCTCTCAATCACAACCTGATTTTACCAGTAAATACTGTTGAGTTTCAGCAGAGGATTTCGAATCCCTTTTTAAATTCTGCTGCACAAAACATTTCAGGAAGATCCTACCTCACTTAAGAACAAGAATGGAGAGGAAAAAGTCATTTGGCCCAATGCCTGACTTTCCAGATGAGACTCGGGTAGATTGTGAATGACATATCTAAGGTCCCGTAGCTAGAAAGGAGCCCTCTGAGAGCTCAGAGCTGGTAGCATTTAGTTGTTTAAAAAAAAAAAATGAGTACTTCTCTGAGTACTTCTGTGTCCATTAGGAGAGGAAGTTGACAGAAATGATAATCGGTCCAAAGAAACAAAACCGTGTTTTGAAGATGCTCTACTATAAGTTGGAAACATTTTTTGCACGGACACAAAATTGGACTGGATTCCATCCTCTGAAAATATTTTAGCTATTTGAACTATTCTCTAATTAGAAGTCATTAGCACAGACCTGTACCTTCTAATGGGCTTACTCCGACCTCCACGGTTCCACACGCTGACTAATTAGAAGGCGAAGCAGTGCTTCTGTTCTCCTTCCTGGCTTGGACTCTGTGTATGTTGGGCTCATTCTTTGCTTTGTAGAAGTTTTGACAACATAGAAGAGAGTACCTTGTCTTCCGGCACTAACAGGAGAGGGAGAAGGAAAAAAAAAAAAAAGGTCTTTTTTGCTTTGTACACAAGACCCAGAATTCCAAAGTCCCATTAACATCCCCTGAGTAACATTCAACCTTCTGGTAACATTGTTTAACTCACTCCTCAGATGATTGTATCTGCAAGATGCCAAATAACATTTATTTAACCTCATGTAGTCAATATGAGGTTGGATAATAGGAATTACAGGGCTAGGAGAAACAGTTCAAATTTTAAAGTTGCTATTCTAGTTTCTAAGAGTTTCAACTGGTCAATTGGATTGTCTGGAAGCCTTTCTTTCTTTTTTGCTGAAGCAATTGGAGTTAAGTGACTTGCCCAGGGTCACAAAGCTAGAACGTATTTGAGGCTGGATTTGAACTCAGGTCTTCCTGACTTCAGGGCCAGTGCTCTATCCACTGTGCTATCTAGCTGCCCCGGAAGCCTTTCTTAACCCAAGCTTAGTCATAGTTTGAATACCTTCCGAGAAAAATAGCTTTAATAATGCTTTTTCTTATTTGATGATTTGCTATTATTAACTAACTCTACTTTGTTATTATTATTACTTAAGAATAATAATAGTACCCTATATGTTGTTTGAGCATTAGCATGCATATATTAAATGTAAGAGCAATCTCCCCCTGAACCCCTTTTAAAAAAAGCCAGTTTATCAATGAGCCTTTTTAGAGAGAGAGAGTCAATTTCCTGGTCTCCATTCTTACTTTTTTACTTTCCCATTTGATGTGGTCAATGAGCCTCCTTTGCTTGATTTCTGCTGATCTCTGCTCCTTCCCTGCAGGTTCCTGGTGAGTTTTATGGTGGATGCCCGAGGGGGCTCCATGAGAGGAAGCCGCCATCACGGAATGAGAATCATTATTCCACCACGCAAGTGCACAGCACCCACCCGCATCACTTGCCGATTGGTAAAGAGACATAAGCTGGCCAACCCACCCCCCATGGTGGAAGGAGAGGGATTAGCCAGTAGGCTGGTAGAAATGGGGCCTGCGGGGGCACAATTCTTAGGGTGAGTCGTTTGATCAGTTTCCTTTCTGGCACTTGCACCCCATTTTTGATTTTCTTTACCCTCGTGAACTCAAGTAGTTAACCACTAGAACTACTTGGTTTGAGAGCGCCATGCCCTGTAATGCTAAAGGCCAACCCCCCCCCCCCTCCCCATGGTGTAACCAGGAGAAAGCAAGCTAGCCTGTTGCTTCCGTAACGCTTTTTGCCAAAGCTTTTTACTAACCTCCAAGTGCATCCCTCCTCGGCCCAGGACTTCTTTGTAGACTCAAAGCGAAGAAGCTCCCTATGAGAGGAAGACAAAGCAGCTTGAGTTACTGCCATCCCCGGCCTGACTGGGCAGCCGGGCAGAGGGGAAATACCCAGGTGGCATTTTTAGGAGACTAAAGCTCAGGGGAAGCGGCCCACTCTGACGTGGTCGTACTCCCTGTCTATGGACACTCTCTTCCATTCTCTGAAGTGGCAGCCCGGTGCAAACCGGGCAGGTTCTATTGGGACGAGCAGTCTGTTCACAATTTCCCCTTCTCGTTTCTCTTCCTGCTGCATGGATGTTATTCAGTAAACTGCACCTTCCCTCCAATCCTCCCCCTGTAAACGAGGGTGAGAGCTTGGTTAGCCGAATCCTGCAGCTTGGGCCTCAAGGAACAAAATTTATTGGGTAGGCGATTTATAGACAAGATACAAGAATGTCTACGATTTTTTTTTCCTTAATTTCGATTTTCGTCACACCCATGATTTTTATTTTGATTTTGATTTTTTGGTTTTGGTTTTGATTTTTCCAAAGCTTTCAGTCGATGTGTGTCACTGAAAGACGAAACCATAGTGGCTTGACCTCCCTTAAAGCTCGACGCTCCCTCCTCCGCTTTCCCGGGCATGTGGAATTCACTGCAAGCATCTGCTCTCATAATTTCTGTGCTTTTGTAATTTTTGGTTTTGAATTTGAACTGTTTCAACTGCATTGTCTACATTTCAACACACAGTGACAGAGTCTTTAATTTCAGCCCTATGATGGAGAAGGTATTTGCAGGGTTTGAATCAACATTTGACACAAATGATCCAAAAAAAAAAAAAATTGTTGGTTGTGTGTTTTTTCCTCCCAAAAATAGGCTCAGTAGTGGGCATCCTGTATCTCTTCTGGGGTGGCCAAAGTGAGGAAATGATAATAAGGGATTTTTAAGTGCAAGTGGAGAAACAGATTTTAAAACAAAATAGATGTCAGAGCAGTCCAAAACCTGATTTTCAAATGCAGTTATCGAATCACTGCAGAGTTTCAAAAGGATGGAAAAGGATTCTTTTTAAACAAAAAATAAAATAAGTAAATTTTTTCTGGCTTTGGCGCAAATTCAGAAACATCATGCTTGGCTTTATTGTTGGTCAAAGACCCTGATTCAATACCTTCTCTCTAGGTCTTGTTAATTTTCATACAGGTAACTGTGGGGCTCCTAAATTTTTAAAGACAGTATCTGACATATTAACCTGCAAAGATTGTATCTCACTTTCTGAAATGTTGAGAGGATGTCCAGCTGAGGCCTGTGGGAAAACTTTGGAAATTCCCTCAAGAGCCTGTGGAATTTTGGACATTGTCATGCACATTCCTGTGCCATTATTGATCGAACACTTCCTGGCCCCCTTAGGAGAAATGATATTCATTCGCAAATCGACATTCATAAAAAGACTGGAATTAGTCTTTTCAAAATTTGGGGGGGATTTCTGGCTCAAAAATAAAACAATTACTGGATTTGACTTAAATATTTTTCCAAGGGCCCATTTGATAATAAATGAAAGTTTTTAAATTTGAAGCGCTGGAAGACCTGAGTTTAAATCCTTTCTCAGACCTGCTGTGTGACCCTGGGCGTATTTAAGCTCTCCAGCCTGAGTTTCCTTACCTCTAAAAGGAGAGAATCTTTAGTGGCCTTTAAGGTCTTTTTCAGCCCTAAATCAGTAATCCTATTGATAGCAGGAGAGAGAAGGTGCTACTATAGGAAGAGGGCACCATACATAGTTGGTGTCAGAGGACCCTAATTCAAATCTCAGCGCTGCTGCTTACTATCTGTGTGACTTTGGGCAGGTCACCTCCCCTTGAAATGTCTTCTTTCTCCACCTTGTAAAAAGAGAGGCTGGATTCAATGGCTTTTAAAGCCCCTTCCATTGCCAAATCCTATTGCTGCTGGTCCTCTGTTGTTACTGGGTTTCTATCAGCTGCTGCCCTTTTTTACATCCTTACTGCCGTAAGGATGTCCCTTCTGCTGTTGTCTTCTACAGATCAGTTACAAACGAGAGGTGAAGCCATGTACAACCTCTGTAGGCAAATAATGATACTGTCTATTTAAATGGTCTTAAAGCTGCATAATCCAGCTACATGAGTTGCCTATGATTACAGTTAATTTCTTTTCACTCGGCCCTTTTTGGTGCTCGTCCTAATTTTAAAATTTGATTAAATGCTTTTTTTATGTTGCTGGACTGGCACTTGGAATGAGCAGTCATTACCACTCTCCTGGTCAGTCAGACGTGCACGGACATGATCACCAAACCACTATGGTGGACCTTCTCAACAACCCGATGAGTTTTTGGAGAGAACCAGCATCACATTGCAGAACCGGAGAATGAAGCTGCCTCCTCCCATATCACGTACTAAAATCAAAACAATGTCCTGCTGCCCAGCACCAGTCACAAAGCTCATAAGGGCTGATGGCGTGAGCAGGTGTTGGGGAGGGACTAATTGTTGATTTATTTATTTATTTATTTATTTATTTGGAGGAACATGACCATAAATATCAGCATATTAGCATCAGGAATATTTTTAAACAAATAATCCTCTTAAATGACTGTGTCCTTTGAAGGTCTTGACGCTCAATAATTTCATGAGTGGAAAATGGACCAGTCTCTTCTTTCAGCTGTGGCTTATTTCTACAGCTTGCTCTTTTCATATTCCAAAATGCATTTATCCAGGATGGCATGTTATCCAGCTTTGAACGCGCTTTTTTTCTTAGCAAATGAGTCTGTGGCTTGGGCAGCTTTGAAATCATTCTCGACCACAGTGGCACCTTTAATTTTCAAAAGGATAGAGTAATGAGAGATTTTTTTTTTTAAGGAGAGAGAAAAGTTCACTGTAAATGTAATTTGATATCCAAATAATGTAGATTCTTTCTTCCCCTCTCTTAGCCCAGTCATAGTGGAAATTCCTCACTTTGGATCAATGAGAGGGAAGGAAAGAGAACTCATTGTTCTCCGGAGTGAAAATGGTGAAACATGGAAAGAACATCAATTTGACAGCAAAAATGAAGATTTAACTGAGTTACTTAATGGCATGGATGAAGGTAAATATGATGGATCTCTGTATCTGTGAGTCTGTGGTCAGAAAGACATTGGAGTTGTGTACATGAGTAAGGGAAGATGCATTTGAATTCTGATGCTTCCTCTTGAGCCAAAACCCAGTTTTCCAAAAAGGCCCATGTGCTGACAGTTGTAATCAAGTCAACAGTCAATCATTAAGCATCTACTATGTGCAAGGAGCTGTGCTACGTGCTCAGGATACAAAGAAAGACCAAAACATAGTCCTTGATCTCTAGGAACTCACCATCTGATAGAGATCTTGATTGAGAACCAGAAAGACCCCAATTCAAGATTTGCTTCACACACTTACTAGCTGTGTGATTCTAGGCTAGGGTTCATTACCTCTTTGTGTTCATTTCCTTATCTGTAAAATAATGATAATGATATCAGGATCTAGATAGATAGGTAGATAGATGATAGAGATAAACAACAAACAGATATATAGAAGGAGAGAGAGACAGGTAAGTAGATAGGAGATAGACAGGTAGACAAGACAGACAGGCAGATGGATGGATAGATAGATACATAGACAGATACATAGATAGAGACAGACAGACATAGAGGAGAAAGATGCTATCATTGTTATCATCATCATTATTATTCCAATACATACATATGTTGGTGGTTCTTTCCTATTAAATATGAGCTGTTTTTCTTTAGGCAAGCTTATATCTTTTAAGTAGGACTAAAAGTGTTTCTCTGATAGGGGAAAAATGGGAACTGGAAAGAATCGAACTGCCAGGATGGAACATTTTTAGGAAGAGACTTTCAGATTCTGGTGTCTAATGGCGGTAGTCTCCTCCACCCCTCACTACCACTGCCCTATCCCACCACAGTGTTCTTGTTGCTTTCTTGATTTTGATTCTAATCTGCTTGAAAGTTCATGTGGGTCACTTGAGACTTTGGGGACAGCTCCAGATAACCAGAGTCTTCCATCTCTTTTCTTCAACGTTCTGCGACATGTATTTGAGTGTAGCTATTGTAGCTATTCTATTTCCTTTCAGAGAGAATAGACTGCTGATGGTGGAAGACCAACCCCTGACCCATCCCGACTGTGGGCCCCTGGGCTGGTGTCCCCAAACAAGTTTTTAAGACTATGATCTGCAGAGGGGGTTCCATCTTCGCTGATAGAAGGAGTTTGCATACCTTAGAGTTCCCTATACCAGTGAAATCACAGGGACCAATCTCTGTCCCCTTTTCATTAGGCATCTATTAAGCACCATCAGTGTACCAAGCTCTGGAGATAGAAAGACAGACTAGAGTCCCTGTCTTTGAGGAGCTTATATTCTGCAGAGGGAAATAACATTCATTGAGAATTAAATAGAAACATAGACAAAGTGATTTGGGAAGGGAGCAAGATGGTGTTCCCAAAGGAGCTGCTGTTAGTGCTGGGCTTTGAGGACAGGGAAGGCCCAGGTGAGAAGGGTATGTTGTTCCAGGTCTCATCTAGAGAATTTCAGGCAGGCCAGTTTTAGCTGAGACGTTGGATCCGTGAAGGAGAGTGATTTGCAGCAAGCTTGAAAAGGCATACTGGAACTGAGCCTGTTTAAAAATTAGACTAAGGAATAGATACTTTACCCTATAAAGTTAGCAGGGAGCTCTGGAATTTCTTGAGGTGAGAGAGTGCCCATAGTAGGACTTCAGAAATTTCCATTGCGTGGCTGTGATGAAAGCTGTCTCCTCTGCTTGTCTGATGTAGCCTGTAGAACTTGGGCAGCTTCCCATTTGTGAGCCAAATGGTTTTGATAAAAGGGGTGCTCACAGCAGGCCTCCTGAGAACGAGAACAAATGGGGCAGAGCCCAGAAACTCAAATCATTCTGGAAAAGAAGTCATGCTTGCTCTCTGACTTATCCCATCTTATTAAAAAAGAAAAACCAGGACTGCATTTTCAGGAGTAAATTAGCATAATAAAGGTTTCAGAAGGTTCATAGACAATTTATTTAATATAAGTAAATTAGTTGTTTCAGGAACAGCCATCTCTGGCTTTTTTCCTGCAGATGTCATCACAGCCAGCTGCTGTAAGAGGGCCTTTTCTTGGCCCCTTGCAGAAATAAAGAGCCCAAGTTCCTGTCTTAAGAGGACTGGTTGAAGGCAATGCTTAAGCTTCGAGACAAGAAGACTTGGGACTTTCCTTCCTCTCTTTCTTCTTTCTTGACTTGTACCTTTCTCTTCCTATCTCCCTTCTTTCCTTTTTACCTTCCTCTTCCTTCCTTCTTTCTTCCTTTCTCTTCCTATTTTTTTTCCTTCCTCTCCTTCTTTTCTTCCTCCTTTTATCCTTTCTAAAGAGAAAGACCTTGAAGAGCAATTACATCCTTCCCTTTGAGTAACTGAAGGGCTGTCACATGACAGAGATTCAATTGGCTCTCTTTGACCCTAAGGGGACATCCCCAGGGAGCGATGCCCTTGGCCACTTTGGGTTTCCTCAACAAGGGAGCCCGTCTCAGTATGGAAGGGAGACAGATGTGGAAGCCCAGCTGGATGAGCATGTGTTGGGTATGTCTAGTAGGGATGAATCGTAGTCCAGGTTGGTTGGACTAGATGGCCACTGTGGTCCCTTCCAACTCAGACTTTCTGAGGGACATGTGTCACTAGAAAGAAAATTAAAGAAAAAAAAATAACGCATCAACTTCCAGATTTCACTATGTCTCTCTCCCCCACCCTCCCAATAGCATATTTAGCTTTAATGGCATAGGCTTTCCAAAATCTTTGCTGCCCCAGTGTTACAGATTTGCTTTAAAACAAAACTCTTACTTTTTTAATGTACTAACAGCATCCCAATAAGAAATGTAAAAATAATAACCTTAAAACGCAGAGATGGTAATCTGTGACATCTTGCTGACTGATGTTTCTGCCTCAGTACAAATGTGTCCTAAGCAGTAAGTGGACTCGTTTCTCTCTCTGGATAAATTGTACCAAAGACACTGTCAGCCTGGGCACATGTGCCAGATGGAAGTCCGCCACAGTGCTGAGTCCCCTGGCCTGCGTTCTACCCAGGTTATCTTGAGATAGTAGAAACTTTCTCTCACTTACATTTTTAAAGAAGATATTGAACCTTTGTTCCATCTTAGAAAATTAAAAAGGAAACACAAACGCTTCCAAGTTCTAGGTGCCAAAGGACAAGTGGCTCTCATGGCAATGGTGAAGATGGATGGATGTCAGATCAGAGAGGGACAGGAGGAGGTGGAGAGATAAAGGGAGGGGAGGAGCATCCACTGCCCTAGCCACTTTTCCCCTTCCTCACCTTTTTCTTTTGGTTCTCCACTTCTTCACTTATTTCAGTCACTTTGATACTTTTGAAAAAGAGATTAAATGAGAACTCTCTCAATTTTACTTCTGATTTGTAGCTCTTTGTTTCTTTCCTTCTCTCTTTGTGTCTTTTTCTTCCTTCCATCCTTTCTCCCTACTTCCTTTCTTCTTTCCTTCCCTTCTTCCTCTCTTCTTCCTTTCCTTCTTTCTCTCTTCCTTTCTTTCTTCCTTTTTTCTTTCTTCCTTCTTTCCTTCCTTCAGCTTTATTTCTTCCTCTTCCTACCTATCTTCTTTCCTTCCTTCCTCTTCCTACGTTTCCTTCTTTTTTCTTTCTTCCTTCTTTCCTTCCTTCAGCTTTTTCTTCCTACCTTTCCTTCTTCCTTCTTTCTTCCCTCTCTTTCTTCCTTCATCACTCCTTCTCTCCTTCCTCTTCCTGCTTTTCCTTTCCTTCCTTTCTTCATCTTTCTTCCTTCCTCTTCTTACCTACCTTTTCTTTTTTCTTCCTCTTCCTATCTTTCCTTCCTTCTTCCTTTTTCTTCCTATCTTATTTGCTTCCTTTCTCTTTTCTACCTTTCCTCTCTCTCCTTCTTTTCTTCCTCCTTTCCCTCCTTTCATCTTTTCTTTCTAAGGGCACAGACCTTGAAGTCACCCTGTCCAACACATGGCCTAAGAAAGATTTCCAGTTCAATTCCATAAGCACCAAGCTCCTACCCAATGATGTGCCATGGTGTCCACCAGGAGTAGGCATGAAATCTTGTGACTTTAGGCAGCTCCTACATGAAGACTTTCCTTCCTCCAAGGCAGATCAGCATATTCTGTGCTGAGAGTGACTTATCTAGAGTCACACAGTCAGGATGCCCCAGGGCCAGGACTTGAACCTAGGTAGGTCTTCCTGGCTCTTAGGCCCATTTTTTATTCCATGTTCCACTGAATCTCAACCCAGCTTCCATTTTTCTGGCCCGGTAAAGTTAAAATTGCTTTGTAGTGAGGATGCTACAGTTCAAAATACAGAAACAAAAGATTGAAATGATGTTTGATGATTTCATTCTAATTATAGAATATCACAACTAGAAGGAACCTTAGCAAACATCCATCTGCCTCATTTTGCAGCTTCAGTTCAACTCAGAAGCATTTATCAAGCACTTATTGCATCCTGGATCCTGAGCTAAGTTGTAGACAAAAGAAAAATAATCCAACTTGTCAGAATTACAATCATATCCCTTCTGTGGGAAGTCCTTCCCCAGTACTCAGCTCTTCCTCTTTTAGATTACCTTCTGTGTGGATGGTACATGTCTTGTGAGAACATAATTGTTTGCATCTTGTCTCCTCTGTTGGAATATGAGCTTTTGAGGGCAGGACATTCTTTTGGTCTTTTGTGTGCCCCAACTAAAATACAGTGTCAGGAACATGATGGGTATTTAATAAAGATTTGTCAATCAACTAGCTGATTACCTGGCTAGGGAAGGGGACGGTTTGGACCCCTGATACCATTAAAAAAGTTAGCTCTGGGTCAAAAATAGAAAATATGGAAAGACTTTAGGAGTTAAAATAATTGCATCTTCCAGGATTTAAAGTTTATATGTTCAATGTCATTTGAGTGAAATTTGCAAATGGAATATACAAATAAGATTTCCTTTATTTTTACTTCCTAGCAGGGAAACTGAGTCCTCCTTGGGAACCTTAACAAATGCAAAGGTCTAAAGAACATTTTAGTCCACCATTAGCACATTGTTGCACTTTGGTTCAGAAAACTGTAAGCTCCTTGAGGGCAGGAACTGCCTCTTTGAGCTTAGCACAATATCTGGCGCATTGTCAGTGCTTAATAAATGTTTATTGAATAAAAGAATAATCCTTTTCAAGGAATATATTCTATTTAATTATCAGTTACTAACTAAATTATTTGGCTATTTCCCATCCTGGATACAAAGAACATAGTACTTAGCCAAGAAGGAAACTCCAAAATTATATCATCTGTGGGACTGAGAGGATTTTATCATAAGAATTGTAGGTTTTCATCCCTTTGTAAGCCTTCTGTATAATATAGACACATTGACAAGACTATTGGATTTTAGAGTTTGATCGAGTCTAGTAATGGCTCTGTTGTTTGCTGCTACTGGATGATCCCAGCTTCTTTGGGTCTCAGTTTCTGCATCTGTAAAATTGAAATTATAGCCTGCCTTTCCTCTCTCACAGAGTCCAATGTCTTTGTACACCTGAAAATGCTAGGACAGGGGGAAAGAGGAACCTTATTGGATTTGATGCTTAAGTCTGAGACCCACTGCTTGCTAACTAGTTATATGACTAGGAAAGCTATAAGAATTTATTAAGTGCCTATTGTGTACTCGATCCTGGTTATATAAAGACAAAGAATAAAGCAGCCTTCACCAGGAAGGTTCCCTTCTAACAGGAAAGACAGCAAATACAATAGAGAATATAGACAATTAAATAAAAAGTAGCCAAATAAAAAAAAAATAGGTCACCAGCAGCTGGAACCAATCAATCAGTCACTTAGCACCTAAGAGGCAGAAGTTAGGAGGGAGTGCATTGGAAGCCCAAAGATCAGATGGTGTCATGGGGTGAAAGGCTGCTGTGTGTGAGAAACACAGAGAGCCTCATGGCTGGATCACAGAACTTGGGCGGAGAGGCAGCCTCCAGTGAGGCTGGAAAGGTGGGTTGCTGGGACCAGGTTGTAAAAGGCTTTTAAAAGCCGAACAGGAGTGTCTATTATTTCCACACCTTAAGTACACAGCCTAGTCTCCAAAAACAAAGTGACATTCAGGGAGTATTTGCAACAAGTCCAGACAGGAGACACCAAGGACTGTGGTAATGACATGACAGTGGGACTGGCATGGGGTGGTGGGAATGGGATGCTCAGCTGGCACTCGTTTCAAGAACCTTGCCATCCTAGCTGAGGAATCATGTGGCAGGAGGGGCTCTTTGACAGAGAAGTAGATCTGGCCTTGCTCTGTCCTCCTCACCAAAGCCTCTGGCACAAGGCTGAAAGGAAAGCAATATGGTGACCGTCAAAAGTGACTAAAGCTTCTCAGATATAGTCTGTCAGATCTGTCTTTGATGGGAAAAGGAGAATGAGACGGCAGGACCCTAAATATGGATGTTAGAAGTCCTGTCTCTGAAATCTAACACCATTTTTGGAGGGGAGGAATCTTTTTTTCCCTTCAAATTTATTGTTTATTTAGTTTTATCATTTTTTCTTTTTTTCAAAAAGCTTTTTAGTTTCAAAACACATACATAGTTTTGAACATTCTCCTTTGTAAAACCTTGTGCTCCAGATTTTTTTTCTCCCTCCCTTCGTCCCACCCCCTTCCCTAGGTAGCAAGTAATACAATATATGCTAAACGTCTGCAATTCTTTTATACGTATTTCCACAATTATCATTTAGCATTATTTTCCCTTGAAATTTTGAGTTCCAGATTCTTTCCATCCCTTCAACCCTTTTCCCACCCCCTAAAAAGGCAAACAATAAGTTTATACATAGTTATGCGTAGAAATTCATGAAAAACATTTCCATATTGACCATATCACAAAAAGCAATATATATATGTATTATACATACATATGCATATATGTATAAATATATATTTCCATTTGTACTCAGAGTTCCTCGTTTCTCTGGAGACAGCATTTTTTTCATCATGAGTCCTTTGAAATTATTTTAGATTATCATTTTGATCAAAGTAACCAAGTTTTTTACAGCTGATCATCATAACATTGCTGTTACTGTGCACAAGGATCCCCCAGTTCTTCTTACTTCTCTTTGTATAAGTTCATATAGGTCTTGCCATGTTTTTCTGGAACCACCCCCTTCATCATTTCCTATAGCACAAGAGTATTTCATCCTAATCATTTGTTACAACTTGATCAGACTTTCCTCACTTGAGGAACATCTAGCACAATACTTTAAACAATACTTGTTGACTGATTAATTGGGGTTTTCTTTCTGCTTAGTAAGTTCCTAGAGAGTGAGAATTTGTTATTCTTTCTCTTGTGTCACAGACCTGACCCAGCCCATTATTTGCACTTAACAAATACTGGAGGTTTTATTTGACTTATTATTATTAAGGGGGGAGAGGGGGGGGCGCAAGGTCTATGGGGTAATCCATTTGTGTAATTCTTTCACTCCAAAATATGCTATCAATTATTTGCATCTTGGAAAGCTAAAGAAATCATTGCTACCTTAGCATCCTTTAGTATACATCTGAATTGTGTTTCATATTTTTAACTTGGGTACTACATTGGAGTAAAGAGCAAATGAAGACATTCCTAGACCTTTTTTGCCTTTATTTATTTTTATTTTATGTTATTTTACCACGCACTTTCCTGGCTTAAAGCTCCTTCTTGACTTTGCCAACATTGAGAATAGGGCATCTCAATGGGTTATGGGAAATGTTCATTCTGAGATGTAAAATCTATAGCTCTGTGATGCCATCTAGTGGAGAAGGAGCAGAACAGCTTTGAAATACTCAAATCTGAAAATAAGCAAAAACAATCCTTAGACATCATCTGTTCACAGGGAACTCGAGGGCCATGGGGTCCAATCCTTTCTCTTACAAAAGGGGAAACAGACCTAGAAAGATTAAATGGCTTGTCCACAGTTACATGGATAATTAAATTTGCTCTTCTGATTCCCAATCCAGGCATGGTGATCCTTCTTCATCAAACACCAGCCCACACTCAATCCTGCCCACCATTGGATTCCTAAAGAACTGCCACTAAATCCCATCTTGACTTAAATCCATTATCTTGATCATTACCATAAGGTTATAATCCATAAGGATTATAGATTGATGGTTGGGAAGAAATTAAGAAAATGAGATCAGAGTAGTGATCTTTTTCTAAAATTACTCAAGTGAGATTTGACCCCATATCCTCTGATTTCAAATCCAAAATTTACCCTGCTTTTTTAAAGAATGGTAGTTAATGAATAGCTTTTGTGGTTTGGGGTTTGTTTTTTTATTTCTTTTGAGGGTAAGGAAAACCTGTAAAAAATGCCTGAAAACTGTACTTCATCCTACAGTAATTAAACTGATGAGCAGATGCAGAATTTAAATGAACACTGATAGAAAATAAAATTCAGGAGCAGATCCATCATAGAGGCCACAAGGTGGCACAACATGCATAGAATACTGGATTTAGAGTTCAAATCTCACTTCAGATACTAGTTGTATGACCCTGGCAAATTCACATTAACCCTTCATTCTCAGCTTCTAATCTGTAAAATGGGGATAATGAATGGGATGCATGTTCTTATCTATACCATCTTATCCATGGTATGATGGGGGAGAGCCAAGAGGAGAGTATCTTCCTTGATCTCTTTGATAATATCCTCCTTCCTAGGAAGGGGAAGTCTTAACTATGTAAAGGAAATGTTTATTAGGGTGATTACAACCACTCCCTCAGAATTTGTGATGCAGAAGAGAGCTGGACCTGATTCAACATGCAACCCAAGTTTCAGGAGTACAGATTTCAAAGGGTTCAAAGCAAGCAGAGGTTGTATCTTGTGAACTAAATTTCTAGGAAGTCAGTCTCAGGGGGATGGGAAGCTGTCAAGAATGAATTTCTGTAGATTAATGAGGGACTCGTTAAACAGTTTCGGTAACGTTTGTAGAGGAAATACACTTTGTTCCCAGCCTGCCTACTTCTCACCAACTCCTGGAAGCTTCTGCTTGTAGATGGTCATATATAGTGGAAGGCAGTCTGGCCAGTGTGGAGAGTGTCATAGCTGCTGGGAACAGATTGCATGTGACTTTGAATGCCAGAATAAGAAATGTAAAATGTATTCGTTGGGCACTGTAGAGGCACTGAAGGTTTTTGAGGGCAGGAATAGTATGATCAGAATAGCTTATTGCAAAGATTACCTCAAGCAGCAGAACTTGTTTGAGAAGATCGGTAATTTCCAAGTGGCTTTTCCCATAGTCTAAGCAGACGAGGACCTGACATTATTGAAATGATGTATTGTTGCAGAGGTGATTTCTCTATGGGTTTATACTAGATGAATGCTAAAATCCCACTTTTTGGTTCCAACCTAGGCGGGAGGGTGTTAATAAGAGAGAGGAAAGATAGCATAGAAAGAGACTTGATAAGATTTTGCACAGATTGGATTGGCAGAAGGAACTAAGATGTAGAAAAAGGACTCAGATCTCCAAGGTTTCAAATGGAATGGAATGGAAAAGAGAATGAAAGGATATTGATTATATAAATGAAAGTGAAAGTGCTGGAAAGAGGGAAGGTTTTATGTGAGAGATGAATTCAGTTTAGGGCATGTTGAATTTGGGATATCACCAGGACATGCAGGGGAAGCAGCCCAGTGGGGGGAAAAAGCAGGATTGGAACTTGGGAGATGAATATTTGCTAAATACATTCTGGCTCCCCCACCTCAGTGCTGGCTCCTTGAAGTCAGGGATTGTTCCAATTGTATTACTGCAGCTCCAGGGCCTTGATGAGCATCTTGTATATACATGGCCCTTAATAAATTTGTATAAAGATGATCCTGGAAGACTGAGCAAATGAGATGCTTGGCCAGGGAGTGAGAGCTTAGGGAAAGAAGCCCAAGAACAGCCCAGTGTGATCAGATAGGTTTTGTTCTCATGGACTAAGCATGGTTAATATGGTGGCAAATGTGGAGCTACAAAGACCTTTATGGAGCTCTGATTTCACATTCACATTTATAGAGTTTCACATTCATAGATTGTATGTGCTCATTTCTTAGTTGGGTGTCTAAAATTGTTTTCTTTCCTGGAACCCTCATCCCTTTTCTTTTTTTCTTCCTTCCTTCCTTCCTTCCTTCCTTCCTTCCTTCCTTCCTTCCTTCTTTTTAGTGCTTTGCTTTTGCCACTTCTAGCAGTACTTTGAGTAATTATTGAGCATCTATTGTGGGAACTTCAGATCCCTCCTAAGCAGGAAAACTGCACAGGCCACTTAAAGGAGCTGCTGTCAGTTTTGTTTCCATAGTCCTTCAGGGGAAGAGATTACATGGTATTATACCTTGCTTATTTAATGTTGTTTACTTCTTGGAATCAAAAAGTTCTTCCTTATATCTAGCTACTGTTACTGACCTTTTCCTCCTGGCTTTATTTTGTGCCTAAGGAGAATTAGCATTCTCTTTTTTGTTTATTTTTTTAAAAGTGTAATAATGGTCATCTTATGGATGACTAGACTCCAAGACTAGAAGCAGTGAGTAAAAGTGCAATGAGGCAGATTTCAGCTGGACATAATGAAGAACTTCCCCTAAAACTGGATCTGTCCAAAAATTTAATGTCCTGTATCATAAATAGAGTTCCTCCAGTGGGGGAAGTCATTGAGTATGGTGACCATGTGTCAGCCTATGGTGGAAGACATGCTTATTTGGAGAGAGATTTGGACAAAAGATATCTCAGATCTTTTCTAACTCAAATTTTGATTATAGTAGATATAGTCAAATACCTTTAGGACTCAGTTTTAACTATTATTAATCATTATTTAATCTAAAACAAGGTTTCACAAAATGTGCAGATTGGAATTATTCTTCTAACCCACTCAGACTTTTCCCGCACTCAGGATCATTTTGAGGGGTGTGTGTGTGTGGTTTATATACAGATATAAATATATCTGGGAGCACCTAGGTGCCACAATGATTAGAGCATTGGATTTGCAATCAGGAAGACTAATTCTGTACCTTCACACTAGCTTTGTGACCCTGGGATAAGTCAGTTTACCCTATTTGCCTCAATTTTCTCATCTGTTAAATGAGCTGGAAAAAGTTCATGGCAAAGCACAACGGATCTCTGTCAAGAACCACCTCCACTCCACTCCCCCCAAAAACGTGACTGAAATAACTGGATATCACAGGGACTAGCTAGCCCCTATTCTAGCCTTGAACCCTAGGCAACACTTCACCTATTCCCAAGTTTTGGACTTATGAATGAAAAGGCATTTCTAAAGTGCGGAGTCTGTGCTGACCACTTGCCATGTGACGTGGTTTTTGTTATTTTTGTTATCCATACTACACTGTGTCTGACCTTTGTTAGACACAGTGTTCCACCCAGAGGAAATTCTTCATTTGTAAATATTTGTCAAATCAAAAGGAACTAATTTCTTATGTTTTAAAAATAATTTTCATTTATTTTATTTTTTAAAGAGTTTCCATTTATTTTCTTTTTTAAAGAGTTTTCATTTATTTTTTAAATAGAAATTGAACCTAGACCAGTAATTCCTAGAGGCTGCATATTGACTTAGTTTTAAAATGTAATCTTACTTATATTTTGTTGTACATTTATTGATCTTGCTATTTCCTGATTGCATTTTAATCTGGTTTGTGCCACAGTCAGGAGTGTTGTAGGCCACATGTTGGGTACCCTGCTCTCCATCTTCTCTCTCATCTTTCTTGACCAGTATAGCAGCCCTTCTGTTTCCCCCTCCTTCCTCCATCATCCTACTCCCATATTTCACCTTCTTCCATCTGCTCAGGGAAGCATTTTTCTTTACGCCCATTCTTGTTTTGTGGTTATCTAATGCATGCTGGCTTCCTTTTTTTCACTTCTAATAAATCAGCCCGATCTTGAGCACTGCTTCCGTCTGGCAATTTTCTTTGCCTCTTATTTACCCATTCCAGAACTTAGCCTTCCCTGATACTTCTCCTTTTCCCTCTGGCCCAAACATGATGTCAGCTTCCCTTTTCTGATGAGCTCCTAAATCAACCCAATATTCGTCTCTTGCTTTCCCATTCTCTCCTTTAAGACTTGTCCCCAATTTCCTTTGACAGGAGAAGATTTGAGCTGAGATTGATCAGAACACAAAGAATGATGGGACAAAAATAGGAAGGAAAGAGGGATGAAAGGGTGAGAGAAGAAAGGACCAAGATGGTTTAGAGGAAAGAGCACTGGATTTGAATAGTGCTTTATACATGTTCCATCTTTTGATCCCTCCCACAAATGTAGGTGCCATTATTGTCTTTTTGTGTGTCAGGCACTGAGAGGCAAGATTCTGACCTGAACTCCTCTATTGCTACTTAATAATTATGTGACTTTAATCTCTAGACTCTGACTTCAAGGTTTCCTTCAGTTCTATATCTACAATCCCTGAGTAATCCAAAGAGACAGATACAGAGCTGTGGAGAGAGGAAGGGAGAGACAGAGCTAGAGCTCCAGTTACTTTTCCTACTTGCCTCAAGCAATAGATCAAACTTAGTCTAGATCACAAAATAAATTTGGTCATCACTTCTCAAGGTCTGATGACTGACAAGCTCAAAACTGAGAGTTCTGCTCCTTTCATGAGACCTAGGAGATGACACTGCAATAATAATGATGAAATAGCTAGCATTTATATACTACTTTGAGGTTTGCAGGATATTTTAGGGATCTCATTTGATCTTCACAAGGACCCCTTGAAAAATAGGTGCTATTATTCCCATTTTATAGATGAGGAAACTGAAGCTGAGAGGTTAAGTGGCTTTCTCAGCATCATGAAGTAAAGTGTGTCTTAAGCAAGAGCTGAAGTAAGTCTTGACCAGATCTTGACATCCAGTTGAATACCTTATGCAATGTGCCACAGTAATTACAGAAAGCTCAAAGAGCATCTTTACTTAAGTTGTCTTGAAATTTAGTTAGAGAAATAGTCGTGTTCATTCAAGTCCTTAGACCCTCTCTGCTGTGGTCCCCAAACCTTTCTTGTAGGTTTCAGGGATCCTAGAGTGTGAGTCATCTAGTTTAAGTCCTTATTCTTCATAGGAGAATCCAGTGACCAGAACTGTTAAGTAATTGACTTTCCCAAGATCCTGCTGCTAGTAAGTGATGGAGCTGGGATGGGTACTTGTTTCCTCCGACTCCAAAGCTAGCTCTCTTATTTACCATTGAAGCTTCCTTCTGCCTCATCTACCCTTTTAGGAGGTCAGACTCATTCACAAAGTGGCACTTGCTTCAGGTTCTGGAGCTGGACTTTGCACTGTTGAGAATCTCAGAGCTCTCTTCTAGCTTGGACAGCTCCAATTTTTCATTTCCTTTCTCCTTTCAGAGCTGGACAGTCCTGAAGAGTTGGGAAAGAAGCGCATCTGTAGGATTATCACAAAGGATTTTCCTCAGTACTTCGCGGTGGTCTCCCGGATCAAGCAGGAGAGCAACCAGATTGGACCCGAAGGGGGCATCCTGAGCAGCACCACCGTGCCCCTCGTTCAGGCATCCTTTCCCGAGGGCGCATTGACCAAGAGGATCCGAGTGGGCCTCCAGGTAACCCTGGTGCACGTGCACCTGTTTTGTGTCAGGGGATCGCCTGTCCCAACCAGTCACCCTGATGCTGCCTGTTGTTAACCCTTAAGGCCAGCTTGCAAATTGCTGCAGGATTAACCTGAAGTACTTTATGGGCAACTCTACAAGCATTTATTATGTGTACCAGGCACATAATGCTGGGGGCTTCGGAGCCAAAGACAAAAATGAGGTAGTCCCTGCCCCCCAGAGCTTACGTTCCATCAGGGGAAACAGCATCAACATGTAGATAAAAGTGTAATAGCAAGAGGAGGGGACACAGATAATAAACAATGATAATAATAGTATATTTTATGGTCGCAAAGCTCTTTGTACATGCTGTCTATTTGATTCTTAGAACAACCTGAAGAGATAGTTTTCAGATGAGGGAAACTGAGGCAGGAAGAATAACTGACTTTCCCACAGTGAGATAGCTAGTAAATGCCTAAGTCTGAGATTTGAACTCAGGTCTTATGCTTCCAAATCAGACACTCTATCCACTCTATTATTTAGGTGTCTACTCAAGCTCTGGGATTAGGAATAGGTTTGGGCTTTCATTAATATAAGGAACTCCCAGGCGTGAATGCTTCCTCTATTAGACCATTAGGAAGTTAGTTGTCTGGAGCCCTGAGAGATTGCCCAGGTTCCCAGAGCCACTTGCTGGCTCTAAGACTGGCCTTCTGCTCACTATGTCGTGCTATTGCCTCTTTCAGCAATTGGGGAGGCTAATAATTATGCGCGCGCACACACACACACACACACACACACACACATATTTATCCTATACTTGGATGGTGCTTAATACTAATTGTTTTCAGGGCTCCTTTGTTGATTGACTTGTCGAGAAAGGTGATGTAGCCACAGCCGAGTGTTGATGACAAAGTATGGGTCCTTTCAGAACATTGAAATGTGTTTTCTATTATATCTTAGATAAGAGTCGGTATACTGATCTTTGAAAGTTCAATTGTTCAGACATTTCAGTCCTGTCCGGCACTTTGTGACCCCATTTGGGGTTTTCTTGGCAAAGATACTGGAGTAGTTTGCCATTTGGGTTTTATTTAAATTAACTAGAACTTCTAGTTTCTATCCAGACCAAGTTGATTTTTTTTAAAATTTAGAAAATCAATTAGAAATATCAATCAATTCACAATGATTTATTTAAAAAAAAACTTGTGTCAGGTACTGTGATAGTTACTGGAAATACAAAGATACAAATGAAATGATCTACACCCTCAAGAAGAACATGCTGAAACATGTATATAATGAAGTAGATACAACATAGATACTCTCTAATCAAAAGTTAATTTTAGTAGGCTATTGCAGAAGCACCCACCACTAACTTGGTGAGATCAAAAAAGATCTCATGGGCAAGAATGGTCTTTCTTATATGTCCTCGGTTCAAGGAAGCTAAAATTTCTTTCTATCCTTACCGGGAAATTAACTAATCAAACTATTTCAAGCACTTACCATTTTTAAAAATAATTATCATTATAAATTCCCGCTCATTTTGTGAGTCTGATCAATTTCCATTTGTTACATGGGAGTCGTATAATATGCTTTATTTCTGGCAACAAATAATTTGGGGAATTTAAGTTTTACCTCTTCATTGATAAGAAGCTTCATTGTGTTGCCCTAGAATTGAAAATTTACAATGGTTTCACCAAAGTAGGAAGAAAAGACCGATGAAGGAGGATAAATTTGGTAGAGCAGAATTCAGTTTCATCCCCTGAGGATCTGAGCAGTTTTGAGTTACTTTACTTCTGAATGTCTTATTTTTTCCACTTGCAAAACTTGTCCCTGTGATACCTCTGAGGCATTCTGCATATTTAAAAGGCTTAAAAGTCACAAAACCATTCCTTGTGAAGTGTCTTATGAAGCTTCAGTATCATGTTTACCCTTCGTGCTTAGAAACCATGGACCAGACCATGTTTACCCCATTCTCAAATTGTTTCCTTTTCTGTTTCACAAAGTAGCTCAGGCTAATTAACAAATAGATCAGTTGTCTCTGAGGGTTCAACCTAATTTTCCCTGGTCTGCTACCAAAAGAAAGGCAGTATGGTGTAATGGATAGAGAATCAAGAAGACCTCGGTTGTTTTTGATCACATACTGGCTGTGTGAGCCTGGATAAGTCACTTAACCTGTCATTGCCTGGGTACTTTGAGACTTTAAATTGCAGAACAGGTTACGTAGCAGGGCAAGCACAGGTCTTGTTCCTCTCTCTTTCCCCACCAAAAAAAGCAACCAAAAAGCAATTCTTCCTCCTTCCCTTTAAGGAAAGTTTAACGGATGCAAACATTGGGATTAAATAACACTCTCTTCATTTGTATAACATCCTTTCTCTGTGTCTAGGCCCAGCCTGTTCCAGAAGAAATTGTGAAAAAAATCCTTGGAAATAAAGCAACTTTTAGTCCAATTGTTACGGTGGAGCCAAGAAGAAGGAAGTTCCATAAACCCATCACGATGACCATTCCTGTGCCTCCTCCCTCAGGAGAAGGTGTAGCCAATGGCTACAAAGGAGACTCCACACCCAATCTGCGCCTTCTTTGTAGCATTACAGGTCTGACTCAGTCAATAGGGTATTCCCTCTTTGTGCAATTCCAGGGATGATCAATGCTGTTCCAAGACACTAGAGAGGGTCTGGTCCCACAGCCATGATCGCTCACATCTGTACCTTCTACTCCCCCATATTCCATCCCATCCTCAGCCATCCTTCCTCACATAGACTATTATAATAGCCTGCTCATGGGCTCTCATCTCTCCCCTCCTATTGTCCTTCCAAAGTGACAAGTTCAGGGAGTGCATTGACATGTGGGCAACAGTAAGATTTTCATATAGCTACCATCTTTGTAAAGTAAAAGATATAGTGGGGAAAGCATTTTGTTGTGGACATCCTATAGTAAGGCTCTCACTGTTTACCATGTCACGGTATAGCCACCCATTAACACAACAAAAATAATAAGAGCTGGCATGTGTATTGCACTTTAAGGTTTGCAAAGCACTTGACCAATATTTTATGTTCACAACAACCTTGGAAAGGAGGTGCTATTATTATCCCCATTTTTCAGATGAGGAAATTGAGGCAGACAAGCAGGGTCATATATTTGGTAAGTATCTGAAGCTAGATTTGAATTCAGGTTTTCCTTTGAACTATACCTACCTAGTTGCTTCAGTGCTTACTTAATTTGTAAAAGGAATTACTATTTTCTTCTAGCCCTGGTCATAAAGTCTCTCAGAGTCTACTTAATAAGAAGGAGTTTACAACAGGCTGCCTAATGCTGCACCGAGGTTCAGGATGGGGGAGTAGGAGTGGGGGGTGGGGATGGAGCCAGCTCCCTCTGGCAGTTTCAGTGTCTTCAATTTGGGGCTTGCGGGGTGGGAGGAAGCAAGGAATAATGAAAAGTGCAAGTTAATGACCTTGGAATATTTACACTCAGTATCTCCCGTTACAAAGCTGAGGTCTCTGCCATTCATCCTTTCAGGGGGAACATCACCTGCACAGTGGGAAGATATCACAGGAACCACACCATTGACATTCATAAAGGACTCTGTCTCTTTTACGACCAATGTTTCAGCCAGGTACGAAAATCCAGAGTGCGAAAGTCTGAGATTGGGCTCCAGACAGTGGATAGTATTACAGCCCTTGTATGGCTGCCATCTTTGTAAAGTAAAGGGCCTACAGAGGAGAGTGCTATGTGATCGATATAAAGTGGTTTTAATTTTAGGAGATGGGGCCTAATTCCAAAATTGTGAATTTTCTCAATAGGAGTCACAGTTAACACATGGCCTGGGAATCAGAAAACAAAACAAAACAAAAACAACCTTACTCATTCAGAAAAGATAATTTTTGAAACTTTAGAATACAATTATTATAGTTTCTATAATGCGGGAGGGAGAAAAAAAAACAAAGCAGCTCTACTTTTTCCTAAATTATATTATTGTGAAGGTTCCATGTTAAATTAGACAAAGCTCCCTCTTCATCCCTTTCATGATCAAGTTGTTATTTTGCCCAATTATTTTCTGGAATTATCTATTTCCCTAAGAGCATAGGGATATTTTTAAAGGTCAGGTTCTTCATTTACTAACTCATTTCTGTACTTGACTCCCCTAGGTTTTGGCTTGCAGATTGCCATCAAGTTTTGGAAACTGTTGGGTTAGCTACTCAGCTTTACAGGGAATTAATATGTGTCCCATACATGGCCAAGTTTGTGGTTTTTGCCAAAATGAATGATCCTTTGGAGTCTTCTTTACGTTGCTTCTGCATGACGGATGATAAAGTGGACAAAACTTTGGAGCAGCAAGAAAATTTTGAGGAAGTTGCAAGAAGCAAAGATATTGAGGTAGGTCCCATTCCCCCACTGGGGAATCTGTTCATTCAAAGGCTTTAGATTTTGGGGGCGAGAACAGTCTTTTAAAATAAATATGAATACTTTTAATCATAGGATCAGAGACTCAGAGATATAGCTAGATTCTCCCCCCACCATTTTTACACACGATCAAACTGAGACTTTAGTCTACTCCCTTCTTTTTACAGTGAAGGAGCCGAGACCTAGAGAAGCCATTTTATTTGCCCAATGTCACTCAGTGTCAGAGGTCATCCTTGATTTCAAATTCATTGCTTTTCCCACTATACCATACTTTCTATTGTTTTCAAATGAAATAGCATATATAAAGCCCTTTGCTAATCTTAAAGAGTTTTATTTATCCCTCTGGTCTTTTTGCCCCCCCAAAAAATAAATAAATAAATACGTTTTCTTTGTATGTTGGTACATTTCTGCTAAGCAGAGTGCTTGGCAAATGATTGACACATAATGTTTATTGTAAGAC
Source organism: Myrmecobius fasciatus (assembly GCA_023553655.1). Taxonomy (NCBI): domain Eukaryota; kingdom Metazoa; phylum Chordata; class Mammalia; order Dasyuromorphia; family Myrmecobiidae; genus Myrmecobius; species Myrmecobius fasciatus. Next base: position 69,233 of record JAJPUD010005330.1, read on the forward strand.
TGACCATCAGAATTATAGCAATATAGAATCACAGAGTTTTAAGGGCCATCAGAAGCCACCTAGGAATCCTTCTACAGAACGTGATAAGTGTCTAGCCTCTGGTGATGATGAACAGATACTGCCAATTCTCTTATGGTACAAAGCTGATCTGCCTTCCCTGATCCCAGAAGGTCAAGGTGATGTCTTCCACTTGTGTGGGATGGCTTCCTTTGCTCAATTCTGGGACCATACACTATATGGTAACCATTCTTTCTTTCCCACCTTAGAAATGTAGGGCACGGAAGTTACCTGGTGATGGGATTCCCTCCTACAAAAGCCTTTCCCCACAGACAGCCTTTGCCAATTTTTATTGGAATAACTGGCCATTTTTCATGCTTGTTTCTCATCACTGAAAACATAAAATAGATAAAAGACAGGTTTCAGTCTCGGATTGGCCTGTCATTTCACCTTTCCATATGGATAATGCCACATTAGCAGGCTGTGTTTCAGTTAAATGGACTGTGATCTGGCTTTCTCTCCTAGGATGGGCACTCACTAGCTGAGTGCCATTGGGCAAATCACTGGATGTCTTTAAGTCTGTAATATGGGGATTAAAAATTACTGAAAGTGCCTGCTTGTCATAAGGAATTCATTGTGGTACAATGGAAAGTTTACTAGTCGAGACACTTAATCCCTTGGTACCTCAGTTTTACCAATATAAAAGGGTTGGACTCAATAGCCTTTAAAATCCCTTCCTGCTCTACTACCGAAATGACCTGAGTTTTAATCCTGACTTTGACACTTACTGTGTAATTTTGGGAAAGTCACTTTTTTTTTTCTCCAATCTTCAGTTTCCCTATTTGATTCAATTCATTTTTTTTTTTAAATTCTCAAAGCTACTATATTCAAAACCCCTGTGATTGGCAAGAGGGAGATAAACTCAAAGAATAAAGATTAACTTTGATTTTTGTTTTAATCCAGGTTCTGGAAGGAAAACCCATTTATGTCGATTGTTATGGGAATCTGGCCCCCCTCACCAAAGGAGGACACCAGTTAGTCTTTAACTTCTACGCTTTCAAAGAGAATAGGCTGCCATTTTCAGTCAAGGTGAGCTAACCCCAGTAGAGATGCTCTGATTGAAAAACGTTTCAATTTTTGAGGAGGAAGAGATGTACTATTGATTCTTTATGATAAGTCATATTTACCAAAATGGTTTCCCAATTTTACCTTTTGCCCTTTTTCCATAAGGCCATTTTAGTGAGTGTCCAAGCTCAAAACTGTCAGAAAGCTCTCACCTTTTGTGTAATATTTGAATTGCTGATGGGCAAACCCACAATCCTCAAGATCAGTCATTAGGAAAAATAATTCTATGCCTTATCTTGAAGAAAATATATGGGAACCACATGATACGGCGTCTCTGGCTTGGCCCAGCTGGTGTCTAGACAGATATTCAGATTTCCAAATCTTAGGGCATCTCCACAGGCCTTGCTATGGTTGATATTTTGTTGTTATCTGAGATCTTTCCGATCCAACAGGCTTAACTGCCGGATGGACATCTGTCCCCCTAACGATCTACCTTTCAGTAACGGTCTCCAACACCTCTTCTTCTAGATCAGAGACACGAGCCAAGAACCCTGTGGCCGATTGTCCTTTCTGAAAGAACCAAAGACCACTAAAGGATTGCCCCAAACAGCTGTTTGCAACTTAAACATTACCCTTCCGGCACATAAAAAGGTATTTCTTCCCGCTTTGCTTCATGTGAATCCCCCCACCCTCCCACTCCCTGCTAGTCTGGAGGAAGTAGGACCTTGAAATGTTAGCCGTGGAATGACTGCTTTGGAACATGATTCAAGCCACCCAACTTGAGTTTTACTCGTCTTTGCGTGGAGAAAGGCTTCATCCTTGTGACTGTGGTGTTGGATCCCTGTGATTGTTCTGACCTGGTCTTCTGTTTGCTGCTCATGCTTTTGTTTATGCTCCCAATTATGTCACGCGTTCCTTTGCTGTGGGTGTGCAGTCTCTAGTTCCTCGGTGTTGGCTTTTTTGGGTTTGCTTTGCTTTCTAAACCAGTTTGCCTTTTGTGCTCCCTACTCAGTCCTTTTCATATCCTGATATTCTTTTCCCTGCTGCCCATTATAATATTCCTTGTCTCTGCAATGCATCTTGGGACCAAAAGGAAACAGAGTCAGATCCAGATGATGAGGTAATATGACCACTTCTGTTTTTATTTTATCAGAAGTAGAATAGATTTGAAAGCTATTTAAGAAAAGCCTCAGAAAGCTGAAGGGTGGGAATATGATAAAGAGAGGATCTAGGTTTATGCCTTTTTAACCTGACTTTTTCAAGTTTAGAGACAGTGTATTTTGAATATATTTCCCTAAAGGATTGTCTCCTTTCACAAAAATGTGTTTTTATGATTCTCTCCCCGTTTTTATTACCAATTTACACTGACAGCATTAAAAAGAAAAAGGAGCTCGCATAATATGAAAACATGAACTTTCCATTGGGACTCTTATCTGCGTTCCACATCAGCTAGATTTCTACCACGTTAGCCCCATATTTAGCACAGCATATGTGTTCATGTTGCTGTCGGCTTGAAGGATGGAGTCACCATTCACCATTCAGGTTCAGACCAGAGCCATTAGTGCTTATTCGCTGGCTATTGATTAAAATTATTTCCCATCTAAGAGGCAGTTGCCATTTGGAAGGGGTTTGGAAGGCTGTTGGACGAGGTGACAGAAGTCTTGTGTGCAGATGCTGCCTTATGTGACTTTAGAAAAATCACTTCCCCTCTCTGGCCCTCAGTTTCCCTTTTCTGTAAAATGAGAGGTTTGGACTAGATGACCTCTACAATACCTTCCAACCTATTAATGTTCTATCCTAGACATATCTATATATGTATTTCATTATATATGTATAGATATTGATATGATTATATTGATACACATATACACATTTGTATATGTATATATACATGCATATGTATCCATATGCACACATTATAGATATATATTTATAAATATATAGACATATATAAATATATATGTACACACA
>JAJPUD010005330.1:72665-148953 GCA_023553655.1 Myrmecobius fasciatus
CAGACTTTTATTTGGCTCCTACTATATGCTGATTGCTTTTCTAAGTCCTTGACAGTGGAGTTACTTTTTTAAAAAAACACCCGTAAATGACAATAGCAATAGCTAGAACACAACTGATGTTTTTGCCAGTTAAAATATCAATATCTTTTGAAATTCGCAACCCCTTATTTTCCACCAAGAACAAACTCCTTCCCTGCCTTTATTAATTTGTCCGATAACGGCAGTCTTTTTAGATAGAGTTTATCTTGTGGCTTATGCACTTTTAGCATATAATGATTTTGAACAAAATCCTCCTCAGCCTAAGACAGAGTGTGTCATGTTTTCTGTCTCTTTGTAATTCCTTGTAGCGTCCTGTGTTAATGCTTCTCTACCTGATCAGCTGGGTTCTATGGGAGAAGGGAGGAGGAGGGAGCAGGAGGAGTCTTGGGAGGAACCCTGTAGGTTTACTAAAATGTTTAATTACAGAGAGAGCTCAAGTAGAGATAAATGTTATAGTAAGTGACATCATCATAAGCATATTTCAGTGCTTTGCAAATGTCACAAGGAAACTCAGTGGAAAAGGAAAAATCGACTTTTTACTTTTTTTTTTTTTTGCAGACAGAGAAAGCTGATCGTCGCCAGAGCTTTGCATCTTTGGCCCTACGTAAGCGCTATAGCTACTTGACTGAACCTGGAATGAGTGAGTTTCCTAACATATTCACTAATAATATATATGAACTTTTATAAGAAGAGACATTTTTTCTATACTCATTTAATTCTTGGTGTCAGTTGGAAACACAAAATAAATGAGAAAATTGTTGAAGGAAAAATTCTTTGATAAATTATAAACTTTTTGCTGTTGGGTTGGGTTGGGATGGGGGTAGGCAAGGTTGAGGGGGAAATGGCTAGTTCATCACTCCAAAGCCAAATTTTAATAGAGGACATTGTAAACTGTTCTTCAATTAAAAAGATTCATTCTTCTGTCTTTGTCAAATTATCATGTTCTCATCCTAGTTTGTTCCTAGGAGCATAGTTTCAAGGGCTAGAAAGACTCTCAGATGCTCTTAAAAGTGCTAAACAGTGATGATCCATGATCATTTTGATTTATTCTCAGTCCCTTCACTTGAAATGCATTCAAAACTGTAGTGAGTAGCTGGATATCTTTCTTATCCTTCCTTCCTAGTTAAGTCTTAATAACCATTTATTATTCATTTTTCTTCCTCTTCATTGATCATCTTTTCTTCAATCTTCTCCCTCTTGACTTTCCCATTTCCTCTCCTTACAATGACATCAGTTCCCTCCCTGTTGTATCTGCTAAGTTGTGTTTCTTTCCCAAGAGTTAGCTTTCATTTCTTTGTCATCCACCCTTCCGATGCATTTTCAAGGTGTAGATTTCCCTCCATACCAGTAATATCTTTTGGGTCTCTGCCATCTTTGTAAAGACATCTTTATTCTTTTGGGGGCTCTTTTGACACCTTCAACCACCATCCCTAGACTCCTGTAAAAGTTGTCCAATCTGGCAGTAAATCCATTCACTTATAATCAGATGATTGGGGTGATGATCCCTTTGTAATCGCTTCTTCCACAAGGGGCTGGTCAGATTGCTCCAAATTTCCCATCAAATATTTATTGAACACCCATTCACAGACACAGAATATCGGAAGATCACGTAGCCCCACATTTTACTGAGAAGAAAGTTGAAATTCAGTGAACGAGGGTGAATTGCCCAAAGAGCTTCTGCTAATGTTCATAATTGGACTGAGTCTAGACTAAAAATCTATGTCTTCAGATTCTTGGCCCAGTATTCTTTACACTACCTACCTTTAGCTAATAGATTGAAGCATAAAATAAGATCTCTGCCCTCAGGAACCTGCAAAGTGGCTAGGGAGATATATATGCATACACTATATATCTATATATGTATAGATATAGAACTATATATGCATACACACAATTAGACACATATAGCCAACAAATTCAACAAATATCCAGTTCTGTGAGCAGAATTCTGGCCTTGAGCTGGGGGCTGGATAAGGGGCAAGGGAGATACAAAGCTGATATAAAAAGCATTCCTGATGTCCTGGAGCTTCCCCAGGAATACTAGTTACTGTGTACACCCCAAATAAGCACTGTTCATGCATCAAGGATAGAGAACAGGTGTCAATTTTTGGGGGAGGCCTCTGCTACCTCTTGATTGTGTGATCCTGGGCAAGCCTCTCAGTGCCCCAAGAAACTCTCTAAGAATATTGATTACATTGCAGGAAGCCATCTGCATTGGTGGAGAGAGTTTCCAAGTATGGGACAGAAATAATCTTCTTAGATAAAAATGAGCATTATATTGATTCTGTTGTGAATGGCAGAATCTCCAGCTCTGAATTGAGGGAAAGTGGCAAAGTGATAGGGAAAGATTTTATCAACATTTTTATTCTAGTACCTAGAACCCAAAAGATGCTAACGGGCTTCTGAGTTCAGGTGGCTTTCTCCTATAGTCCTGAGGGTTTGTTTTCCTTGGAGGAAGGAAGCCTCCACAGTCAGGGACGCAGAAGTGAGGACTAGAGTTTGTTGACCTTGTTTTCTCAAGAAAGTTGACCTCAGTCCCCCATTACCTGACAAGCTCTGGAAACACGCTGACCTTAGAATTAATTCTACTCAGCTGTTCAAATGCTGTCAGGAATATTCAATGCAACTCCAAGGATTATACAAAATGATGCCTGATTTTTAATCCAGTTCCTTGGCCATATAATGGGAGCACTGATTAAATACCTAGTTGATATCCCTCAGGTAATATCTTTAGACTTTTCAGCTTTTTCTCAAATCACAGTAGAGGGCTTGGAGACTCAGTCATGCAGTTTCCCAGAATCTCTTTTTCTACCCCCTGTTAAGAAGGTGCTACTCGTGGTGTTTAGCTTTAGCTAACATATATCTAACTTTTCCTTCTCAGCTCAGGAAAGAGAGGCAGTTAGCTTTTTGTATGTGTTGTTAGAATGCTAAAGGAATAAGCCCTCCTGTTTGGAGGAAAGGTGGGCAGGGATCAATAGAAAGAAAAAGGAAGTGGCTTACTGTATGAAATCATAGCCACAGATTTGCAAGGCCTTGACATTAAAAGTTCTTAGTTCTCCTTTTATTTTTTATTTTTTATTTTTTAAGTTTCTTTCCTAGGGTCACCTAGTAGTAAGTGTTAAATGCCTGAGGCTGTATTCGAATTCAGGTCCTCCTGATGCCAGGGCTAGTGCTCTAACCACTGCACCGCCTAGTTGCCCTTCTCCTTTTTCAGATCAGGAGAATAAAACACAGAAAGGTGAATTCATTTGCTCAAGGTCACACTAAGAAGAAAGAGGCAGAGTGAAATTTGAACCCAAGTCCCTTTTTATTTACAAGTCTGAGCCTCCTTATAGCAAACTGGCTCTAAGCCCAGAGCTTGCCAGCCATAGAGATCTTGGAACATAGAACATCAAAGTTAGAAATGGCGGAGAACGTAGAACGTTAGCAATGGGAAGAACTTTAGAACATTTCTTGGCAGAGCAGGAAAGGACCTCAGAGCAGAGATGGGAGCCTAGAATGCCAGGGATGGGAGTGTCATGAAGTCAGAATTCAGAGCTGGAAAGAACCTTTGAATACAGAATGACAGCATCAGAGGGGAGCTTTTGGGGCTGGAAGGGATTCTAGGATACAGGGGATGAGCGGAAGAGATCAGCTTGTCCAACCACATCAGGGTACAAATAAGTTTTGGAAATCACATCCCTAGAAAGAAGCGCCTTGCCTAAGAATAAGCCCCAGCTTATTCTGCATAGTCAGTATGCTCTTTCCTCTAGAGGAAAGCAGGAAACAAGAAACGCTTTACAGGACATCATCTTCCAAAGAAAAAATGTTCGTAACCAAAAAAAATTGCCAGTCTGTAGTATTCACATGAACAAGGCTAATGATTCCCAAGCAGCGCTGACTGACAAACCAGTGTCCGCGGAACTGGGATTGCCCCCAAATGATCCATCCCTTCCTCTTTCGACCCAAAGAATTTCAAAACCCACCCTGTTTATATTTGCATCAGATGATGTATCTGTCAATGGCTCGCTATATTTCCCAGAGAGTTGGAAGGTGCAGTTGTGGGACTATCACATGAGTATTAGGGGTCCCCTAGTCTACCCTAGTTCTTCTTGCTTTCTTAAGAATAAGATGAAAGCACCAGAAAGGATGTTTTCTGAATATTTGAATTTAAATGTACACTAGGAATGAACATCTTCACCCTTGTGGGAGTAGCTGCTAATCCAAGAAGTGGATTGTAGCATTGATTGACACGGGCACAGCACGAAGAGGAACATAAAGAGATGAGGAGTCTTCCGTTTGCCCTTCGCATTTCAATCTTATTCTGAGCTGGTGGTTTTTGGAAGTGAGACTTGGATGAACTTTGAAGTAGAACACTAAATCCTTGGCAGCTGACTCCAGTCTTTGTTGGGAGCTCGGTCTGATGTACTGAGCTATAAACGTAGAGAGGCTGGGGGGCTTGGTCGACCTTGACGTTCCTTGAGCTCACAACTTCACTGCTAGATTTTGGCCCTGTGGCCAGAAGACCGGTGGGCTGGCCTTGTTCCCCAAGGGGGGAACCCTTCCAACATCGTGGTCTGTGGTCTTTGGGCGCTCTGGGAACGGAGCCCGTATTCTGAAACTATTCTCCAGTCATTTACTACTTTTGCCACTGCTAGATCTGGGTGGGGTCGGAGGGTGGCCAGGAAGTACACTGTGCTCCCTGTAGGTGATTAAAAATGTTGAAAACCCAAACTGAACTTCTGCTGCTTTTGTATTTCCCTTATGATACCTTTTGAGAATCTAAAGTCACCAAAATAACGATAATAATAAGGTCAAGACAACTCTGGGGTGATGCTGACCTTAGAAATGGGTGTACTTATTGGAAGACATTTCCCAATCGATAGTCTTAGGTACTGGATTCTCTCGCTATCTCAAAAAGTACCAAGACACCACCTTTCATGGAAAAAGTGTGCTCTTCTTTTAAAATGCCTCTTGTGGAGTTTTTTTTTGAGCGTATATATGATGCATATAATATGGCCTATCAACTGTATTACATCCTTTGCTTGTTTTTGACATGATATCCTGTGCATGATACCGATGTTTTTGGTTGCTTTGCTTGCTTACGTGGATCATGAATCATATTTTTTTTTCCCATTTGTTATGTGTGACACTTGCTTTTTAAACCATTTCATGGTTTTTGTTTTTCTTTTTCTTTTAAGTTTATTTATTTTAACCAAATAAAAGGAATATACTGCATGGAAAAAAAAACAAAAACAGATGCAAAAAATTCCTTTTTTTCTTTTTTTCTTTTAAATTCCGACTCAGAAACTTTCTTGCTCTTATTGGCTTTATGAGTGTGAAGCGTAATCGAATTGTGCATGGGAGATAAAGATTTGGATTCTAGTGGCTTCACAGTTTGCACATCGGTTGCCTGTCACTTAAAATATCTTGGGTTCTGCATGAAGTAGGCTTTGAGTGGCTTTTGACAAAGTTTTCTAGATACTTCTGTCAACCTACACGAGTTTATATTGTTTTAAATAGGTGCAATCTATGCCGCTAAAAGGTGCCAAAGGGAGGACATTCTAAATTACTAAAATGCTAATCGTTTGGTTGCACAAACATGCAGGCAAAATGGGACCGCTAATGTGATTTCAAAAGTAGCCTATGAGAAAGTCAATAGGAAGTAAGAGAAGCCTTTTTGGTTCTGATTATTTTTCCCATCCGTGGATCCTTTCTTTGGGTTCTGTTTTCCATTGTTGGCCCATTGGGTTGCTGCGTGCTTTCTGTCTTTGATTTCCCATCGCTCCTCGTTTTTATCTCTCTCCATTATCTTTTACTTTGGATCAGTTATGAATCTGTGGAACCTTTTTTTTTTTCCTTTGTTCTTTTTCAGTCATTCTTTTTGCCTCTCCCATCCTGAATCATACGAACAATTGTACTTGCTTTTGTAATATTTACAAAATTTACTGACCGATTTTCTTCTCTGGTCTCTCTGTTTTTCAACCATTTTTTGTTGATTTTTATGTTTGATTTTGATTTTGACATTTAAGAAACAGTTGAACGGAGTGCAGGAGCCACGAGATCCCTACCCGTCACTTGCTCCTCATACAAGTCATTCTTTTCTACGAGACCCTATCAGTCCTGGACAACCGCTCCCATGACAGTGCCTGGACAAACCAAGTCAGGCTTGACTTCCTTGTCCAGTTCTTCTTCCAATACTCCGTCAGCTTCTCCATTAAAGTCAATATGGTCTGTTTCTTCTCCTTCTCCAATCAAATCCACCCTAGGCGCCTCGACGACCTCGTCGGTTAAGTCCATTAGCGACGTGGCGTCCCCAATCCGCTCCTTCCGGACGGTCTCTTCGCCGATAAAAACCGTCGTCTCCCAGCCTCCCTACGGCGTCCAAGTCTCTCCCGGCTCGCTGGTCAGGGCTCCCGCCATAAGCGAGGCCGCTCTCGCTCCTTTGAAAGGGCTGGCCTCCGCTTCGACCTTTGCCTCTCGGACCTCTCCGGTGACCACGGCCGGCTCCCTCTTGGAGAGGTCCTCCATCACCATGACCCCCCCCCGCGTCCCCAAAGTCCAACATTAACATGTATTCTTCCACCTTGCCCTTCAAGTCCATCATCACTTCCGCACCCCCGCTGGCGTCTTCCCCCCCTAAAGTCTGTGGTGTCTCCCGCCAAGTCGGCCGTCGACGCCGCGTCCTCCCCGGCCAAACACGGCACCGGGCACGCCGAGGGGGCGCTGGTTAACGGCTCCGTCTCCCCCCTGAAGTACCCATCCGCTGCGGCTTTATTGAACGGAGCCAAAGCCTCAGCCGCCGCCACGCTACACGAGAAGATCTCCGTGGCCGCCCCCTCGGTGGGCTGCGGCATCGCCGAGGCGGTGGAGAAGGCACTTCCCACCACGGCCACCATGCCCTTCTCCCCGCTCAGGGCCTTTGTGTCCTCGGCGCCGTCTGCCTTTCAGTCGATAAGAGCCCCCTCTGTGAGCGCGCTCTACACGTCCCTGGGGTCCTCGCTCTCTGCAACTACCTCCTCCGTCACCTCGTCCACCATCACTGTGCCCGTGTACTCCGTGGTCAACGTGCTGTCTGAGCCGGCGCTCAAGAAGCTGCCGGACCCCGCCTCAATCCCCAAGTCTGCGGCCGCCCTGCTGTCGCCCATCAGGACGCTGGCTCCGGAGCCGCGCCCCCAGCCCCACTTCAGTCGGACGGCGTCCCCCGTGAAGTCGTCCCTGTTCCTCGCGCCCTCTGCTCTCAGACTCTCCACTCCCTCTTCCTTATCTTCGAGCCAGGAGATCCTGAAGGACGTGGCCGAGATGAAGGAGGACCTTATGAGGATGACGGCCATCCTGCAGACGGACGTCGCCGAGGAGAAGCCCTTCCAGCCGGAGCCGGCCAGGGAGGGGCGTATGGACGATGAGGAGCCCTTCAAGATCGTTGAGAAGGTCAAGGAAGACCTGGTCAAAGTCAGCGAGATTCTCAAGAAGGACGTGTGCATGGAGAGCAAAGGCGCAGCTGCGGCCCCCAGGGGCGACCAGGGGCGCTCCCCCGAGGACGACTGGACCGAGTTTAGTTCCGAGGAAATCCAGGAGGCCCGGCGGCACCAGGCCGCTCCCTGCCCCCTGGCCCCCGGCCCGGACAGGGCCCCGGGGAAAGCAAAGGCCGTGGCTGAGAAGGATTACAACCTGACCAAAGTCATCGATTACCTGACCAACGACATTGGGAGCAGCTCCTTGGCGAACCTGAAGTACAAGCTGGAGGACGCCAAGAAAGATGGTGAAGAGAGGCAGAAGAGGATTTTAAAGCCGGCTATCGCCTTGCAGGAGCACAAGCTGAAGATGCCTCCGGCCTCCATGAGGCCCTCCACCTCAGAAAAAGAGCTGTGCAAGATCGCCGACTCCTTCTACGGGAGCGACACCATCTTGGAATCTCCCGACGATTTCTCCCAGCACGACCAAGATAAAAGCCCCCTGTCTGACAGCGGCTTTGAGACCAGAAGCGAGAAGACGCCTTCCGCCCCGCAGAGCGCGGAAAGCACGGGGCCCAAGCCGCTCTTCCACGAAGTCCCCATCCCCCCGGTCATCACCGAAACCAGAACCGAAGTGGTCCACGTGATCCGCAGCTACGAGCCCTCTTCGGGAGAGCTCGCCGAGTCCCAGGAACGGCCCCTGTCACCCAAAGCCGCGCCGCCCTTCATGGAACTGGAGCCCAAGCCGACCACTTCCAGCATCAAAGAGAAAGTCAAGGTGTTCCAGATGAAAGCCAACGGAGAGGAGGAAGAGCGGGCGCGGGCGCCGGGCAAAGGCGTCCGCGTCAAGGAGGAGACCCACATCACCACCACCACGCGGATGGTGTACCATTCGCCGCCAGGGAGCGAAGGCAGCTCGGAGAGGATCGAGGAGACCATGTCCGTCCACGACATCATGAAGGCCTTTCAGTCCGGGCGGGACCCGTCCAAAGAGCTGGCAGGTCTGTTTGAGCATAAGTCTGCCGTACCTCCAGACGCGCACAAGTCTGCTGCTGAGACCCCACCCCAGCATGCAGAGAGGGACAGCCCAATGAAACCCAAATTGGAGCGTATAATAGAGGTCCACATCGAAAAAGGTAACCAAGCCGAACCCACTGAAGTCATTATTAGAGAGACCAAAAAGCATCCCGAAAAGGAAATGTTTGTGTATCAGAAAGACTTGTGTCGGGGCGATGTTAGCCTCAAAGAGTTTCTGCCTGAGAAACACGAGGCTTTTCCCGGTTCGGAGGAGCAGGGCCCGGCCGAGGAAGAAGAGCTAACCGCCGAGGAGTCCCTGCCTTCCTACCTGGAGTCTTCGAGAGTAAACACGCCCGTGTCCCAGGAAGAAGACAGCCGCCCTAGTTCTGCCCAACTCATGTCTGATGACTCGTACAAAACATTGAAGCTTTTGAGTCAGCACTCGATAGAATACCATGAGGATGAGTTGTCAGAACTAAGAGGGGAGTCTTACAGGTTTGCTGAGAAAATGCTTCTTTCAGAAAAGCTAGATGTGTCTCACAATGAGACCGAGGAGTCGGTCCCAGACCACGCTGTACCCCTTAGTGTGGAGTTACAGGGGTCTGATAAGAGACCCAGGGACAAAATAGCCCCGGCCCCCAAGAGAGAGATCCTCTCCAAAATCTATAAAGATGTGTCCGAAAATGGTCTAGGTAAAATGTCCAAAGATGAGCACTTTGATAAAGTGACAGTATTACACTACTCGGGAGACGTAAGTAGCCCCAAACATGCCATGTGGATGCGGTTTACTGAGGACAGATTAGACAGAGGTAGAGAGAAGTTGCTATATGAAGACAGGGTGGACAGGACCGTTAAGGAGGCAGAAGAGAAACTGACCGAAGTGTCCCAGTTTTTTCGGGACAAAACGGAAAAGTTGAACGATGAGCTGCAGTCCCCCGAGAAAAAGGCCCGGCCCCCGAGTGCCAGAGACGCCCCTTCTTCCCAGAGCTCGGCCAGCAGCAGTCCCGAGAAGCTACCGCCGACCGAGTCCCTGACGTCCGGGGAGGACCGGGGCAGGGCGGGGCAGCCCGGGCCTGAGGCGAAGGGCCCGCCCGCGGCCGAGGAAAGAAAAGCTGCCAGTCTGCCCGGCAGTCCCGAGCGCAAGCTCCTGTCCCAGCCCACTGAGGACGGCACCCCGACGGGGGAAGCCCGGGGAGGGGCTTCCCAGGGCAAAGCCTCGGAAGCCGGCTTCCAGCTCAAACAGTCCAAACTCAGTTCCATCCGCTTAAAATTTGAACAGAGCATCCACCCGAAAAGTAAAGACGCGCCTCCAGAAGAAAAAAGGCCCGATGGCCCCTCCAGAATCCCGGTGAAAAAGATCCAGGAAAGCAAGCTCCCCGTCCACCAAGCGTACGGTAGAGAAAAGGCGCAGAGGGCAGCGGGTGCCGCGGAGGGAGGGGCGTCTTTGCCAAGGGATCCACCGGGGACGAAGGGAGAGCAGTCCCAGAATGGGGAAGTGGGGGTGGACGACGCCGGCCCTGCCGACGTCGGGCAGCCGAGGACTGATGTGTCCGGTCACCCGGGACCCGAGCGTTACTCTGAGCAGCAGTCCAAAGACTTGGCGTATAGCCTGAGCTCAGACTTGGCCACTAAGGGACCCTGGGACAAAAAGATTTTTAGAACATGGGAAAGTCCAGGGGCTACTAACCACAAGGCACAGAAAGAAAAACTCTCCCACGTGCTTGTGCACGACGTCCACGAAAATCACATCGCGCACGTGGAGAGTCAGGGCCTCGAGCCCAGGGGCGAGGTGCTCTCCGGGTCCGAGAGAGAACGCCAGCTGTTAACAAACGGAGCTCACTCCGAGATGAAGGAAGTGACTGTAAAATCTCCCTCCAAAAAGGTCTTATACAGGGAGTTTGTGGTCAAAGAAGGACCCGGTGACCAAGCACCCCAGAAAAGCGACGGCCCGGCCGCCTCACACATCCCGGTCCGAGTTGCCGAGGAGAGGAAACCGTTACCGTCCTCTGCCCTTCCCGACGGTTTCTGTGACCAGTCCCAACTTCCCCGCTATGAACCGCCCCCCCAGATCGCCCCGGGCCAGTTTGAGTAAAGAGACATTTGAGACCCATCAGCTCAATTCCGTAGCGGAGGAAAAGGTCACTTATTCCGAGATCAGCAAAATCTCCAAGCGTCAGAGTTATGTAGGCTTGTGTCCTCCCCTGGAGGAGACCGAGACGTCCCCCACCAAATCGCCCGATTCCCTAGAGTTTAGCCCAGGCAAGGAGTCTCCCTCCAGCGACCTGTTTGACCACAGTCCCATGGACGGATTGGAAAAGCGGGCCCCCTTAGCCGAGACAGAGGGAGGGAAGGAGATCAAGACTTTGCCCGTTTACGTTAGCTTTGTCCAAGTAGGGAAGCAGTACGAGAAGGAAATCCAGCAAGGAACCGTAAAGAGAATCGTCAGTCAGGAGTGTAAGACAGTCCAGGAGACCAGGGGGGCCTTCTTTACCAGCAGACAGCAGAAGCAGCCCCCCTCTCCCCAGGGCAGCCCGGAAGATGACACTCTAGAACAAGTGTCCTTCTTAGACAGTTCGGGGAAGAGCCCTTTAACCCCAGAAACGCCCAGCTCGGAGGAAGTGAGTTATGAATTTACCTCTAAGACCCCTGACTCACTTATAGCCTATATCCCGGGCAAGCCCAGCCCAATCCCCGAGGTTTCCGAGGAGTCAGAGGAGGAGGAGCAGGCTAAGTCCGCTTCCCTAAAACAGCCGGCAGCCTCCGACCTAGGGACGCCCACCGCCCTCAGCAAGGACTCTCCCAAGAGGCCCAAAGGGAACCGGGTGGCCTACATTGAGTTTCCGCCTCCCCCCCCCACTGGATGCGGACCAGGGAGAGCCGGAGAAGAGGGGCTCTCACTCCCCCGAGAGGGAGGTGGAGATGACCGAAGTCAGTCTGCAGGACGAGCACGACAAATACCAGCTGGCTGAGCCCGTCATCCGGGTCCAGCCCCCCTCTCCGGTGCCTCCCGGGGCGGAGGTCAGCGACTCGAGCGACGACGAATCCATCTACCAGCCCGTCCCGATAAAAAAGTACACCTTCAAGCTCAAGGATGTGGAGGATGATCAGGAAGAGGGTCCCCAATGCAAAAGTTCTGGGAGAGAGGCAGGAAGCAACGGCCCCCGAAAGGACAGCGAGCTCGACCTCGGGCTCGACTCGCCCCAGCACGAGGCGGCTCAGAACGGGAACAACGACCAGTCCGTCACCGAGTGCTCCATCGCCACCACGGCCGAGTTCTCGCACGACACGGACGCCACGGAGATCGACTCTCTGGACGGCTACGACCTCCAGGACGAGGATGACGGCCTCACGGAGAGCGACTCCAAGCTCCCGGGCCAGAGTCTCGACGTCAAAAAGGAGCTGTGGAACGCCGAGGGCCTCCTCAAGCCGGCCGACCGCTCTTTCAGTCAGAGCAAGCTGGAGGTGATCGAGGAGGAGGAGGCAAAGGGCGGGCCCGAGGAAGAGAGGCCTCCCTCCAAAGGCTGCGAGAAGCTTCCCGACAAGGCCGAGCAGAAGTCCGGGAGCCAGTTTTTCACCCTGGAAGGCAGGCACCCCGATCGGTCCGTGTTTCCAGACACCTATTTCAGCTACAAGGTCGACGAGGAGTTTGCCACCCCTTTCAAGACGGTCGCCACCAAGAGCCTCGACTTCGACCCGTGGTCCAACAACCGGGGTGACGATGAAGTCTTCGAGACCAAGTCGAGGGAAGACGAGTCGAAGCCGTTCGGGCTGGCGGTGGAAGACCGCTCTCAGGCCACGACCCCCGATACCACCCCGGCCAGAACGCCGACCGACGAGAGCACCCCGACTAGCGAACCCAACCCCTTCCCGTTTCACGAAGGGAAGATGTTTGAGATGACTCGCAGTGGCGCAATTGACATGAGCAAGAGGGATTTTGTTGAAGAGAGGCTCCAATTTTTCCAGATTGGTGAGCATACTTCTGAAGGGAAGTCAGGGGACCAGGGGGAAGGGGATAAAACCATGGGCACTGCCACCACACAGCCACAGGCAGGGGACACCACAGTAGGAGCAGACCTAGAGGGAAAAGTAGAGGCAACCGCAGCTGAACACAAACCCGCCACTCAGCCCGGTGGAGAGGGTCAGGAGGCAGCCCTCGGTAGTAGCCCACCGGAGAAGCCGCCGCCGGCGGTGGCCACCGCTTCCAAAGTCGATCCCAAGCTGCGCACGCCGATCAAAATGGGGATTTCCGCTTCCACCATGACCATGAAGAAAGATGGCCCCGGAGAAGGGACAGAGAAAGTGGAAGCTATGCTTTCCAGTGGTCAGGGCTTAGAAAATGAAACCGTAACAGTGATCCCGAGGGCAGCGGATAGCCAGAGAGACTTTAGGCCAAAAGAAAAGCATGATTTTCACAAAGATAATTTTAATAACAACAACAATTGGGATTCGTCCACTATGCAGACAGATAACCCCGCCAGTCACGTAGCGCTCCCCGACCAGTCCGTAGCCACTTGTGCCACTGAGCAGGCTGACCCAGTCAAAAGCTCTTTAGGGGCGCTCCAAGGACACTGTGTAAAAGAGGCGCAGAAAGTAACGGAAGACCAGAAAAAGACAAAGGAACCCCTAGGGCTTAGGCCAAAGTCCAAGCTTCCCATAAAGGCCACCTCCTCCAAAGAGGCCTTCCAGCCAAAGCATGGTCCGAGCAAGGCAGCGGGTAAAGGAAGGCAAGTCAGTAGGCCCGAGGGAGCCAGAACCCCTAATTCTCCTCCATGTCTAGAAGTCAGGTCCCGGATCCCAATAAAGAGCCCACCCAGAGAGAGCCCCGCTCTAGTCAGAGAAGCAGGCACCCAGCCCCCACCGGGCCAGCTAGAGAGAGGCAAGATCAAGCAGCTTCCTTCCAAATTGCCCATAAAGGTAAGGTCTGCCTGCGTGGCCACGACCACGGTGAAAGTCAGGAAAACGCAGCTCAGGGAAGTGTGTAAACATTCGATTGAATATTTTAAGGGAATTAGTGGGGAGACGCTAAAGCTCGTGGACCGCCTGGCTGAGGAAGAGAAAAAGACGCAGCCCGAGGGGTCCGATGACGAAGACAGTACGTCCAGAAATACGTCCTCCTCAGAAGTGCCTCGGGTTTGCCCACCTCCCATTACTCCGAAGCCCGCTAGAGATAAGAGAAAGGAGGCAGCGGCACTAAAATCAAAGAAGGCAAAGGCCGGCAGTGAGAAAAGGAGCAGTAGGACTGGTGAGGATGAAGGCAGTCAGGTTTCTGGAGCGCTTTGGGCTCTCGTCCTGGAGATCCAGCCTAGTCTGTAAAACTTTCCCACTTGTTGATGCTAGTGCATGACGTGTCGTGATTGCCTGTGGAGTGAATTAACCGTAGTGCTCATTGTCCGTGCCATCTGTCTGTGCTGTCTTAGAGACTCTTCTTTCTTCCTTTCTGAACAATCGCTGCACCGTAGACAAGCTAGGGAAGCATGCTGAAACCCATTGGTGTCATTCGGTGCTTTACGTGGGGCTCTAACGATCTCGACTCTCCGTCCGAGGAGAGGAAGGACGAGGGCCGCGCGTCTTCGCCAGTACGGAGACCGGAACTGTCCTAACCGTTTGTAGCAAACTCATCAGCATGTTTAACTCCATTATACGACATCCATTTAGTCGGCCACTTGGCCTTATGCAGGCGGAGACTTGACAAACTCTGTCAAAAAAACAAAATTCTGATTAAATTTTGTTAAAAGAATTCGTAGAGGTCATTAGGATACATTTGAGTTTCAGCAATAGCCCCTCTGTAAAACCCAAGTACTTCTAAAGCACAATTTTCCAACGTGACGTCTTTCTCTATAAGTATTTTAACTAAGAAATTGTACATCGCAGGTCCACAAAGTCCATGTGAACGGACTGATATCAGGATGGCCATTGTGGCTGATCACCTGGGACTGAGCTGGACAGGTGAGTGCTTGTCTCCTCCCCCACAAACACATACACACACACACACAGAGCACGGCAAACCTTCCTCTCCGGCCGTCTGCAAATCAGAACGGGCGCTGAGCGATGCGAAGCGTCATCCTAAGCGTCTGCTGCTAAGGAGACAATAAGCAAGATTATCTGAGGAAACTTTAATGAGGAAAGCTTCCTCTTAAACAAAAGTTAATTCTCTGGGCCTGTGGTCGGCTCTCTCACTTCTCTGGGCCAAAGAGGAAGAGACTTGGATAATGCAAAATAATCGCCAGTCATGCCGAAATCTGTGTGTATGTATGTATGTATGTATGTATGTGTGTATGTATATGTATATATCTATATATCCATGTATAGATATACAGATATACACATGCATATGTGCACATGTACATACATATATACATTGTGTGTATTTGCCTTTAAAATGCAACCCAAGAGCTACACACATACACAGAACTAGCCCTTAGGGAGCACTCTCTAGATCTAAGACAGCAAAACCCTTGTTTCTCCCCCAGCATCTTCCAAGTTGTTCTGCCCATGGTACGTATAAAGCGATTTCTATTAGGTGAATAACTGAATCAGTGGGAAAAAAGCAAATGGCCTCCTGTTTTATGTAGAAATCCCAGATTATATTAGTCTTTTTTTTTTTATTAAAAGCTTTTTATTTACAAAATATATGAGTGATTTTTCTACATTGACTTTTGCAAAACTTTTTTTTTTTTGTTCCAAGCTTTTCCCCTCCTTTCCCCCACCCCCCACCCCAGATGACAGGTAATCTAATACATGCTAAATATGTTAAATTATATGACAAATATATTAGTCTTTTTTGATGCAGCTCCTTTTGAGTTTTTACCTAAAGGTAGCTCTGGTGAGATGATTATAGTAATGTCCTGCAGGTGAGAACATAATTGCTTTCCTACCAAAGGGTAGGGTAATTCAGTACTACCAGAAGTTGCCAATATGCATCAGTTCTCCCATTTTCCTTGTTGGCATCTCTTAAGAAGCATTTTCAGAAGTACGTGATAAAGCCATAATGGGTGGTCTTCAAAATCCTTTTGGTTTTCCTCTTGTTTTCCAGAACTGGCGAGAGAACTGAATTTTTCCGTGGATGAAATCAACCAAATCCGTGTAGAAAATCCAAATTCTTTAATTGCTCAGAGCTTCATGTTATTAAAAAAATGGGTTACCCGAGATGGAAAAAATGCGACAAGTATGACGGGATATTTTACTTTTTCTTTGACAACTCTTTTCCATCTAGTTTATGGGGAAATTATCCAGGCCAGTGGATAATCCTTTGGTCTGATCTATTGAGGTGTATTGGGGAAAAGTTCAGTTCTAAGTTTCTAGTTTGGCTTTTAGAGAAGCTGAAGGGGTAGGGTGGGAGGTTGAATATGCATGTATGTGTTTGTGATCACTTGGGACTTTTTGTTTTATGATGGGAACACTATCCATGTCTGCTAAAGTTGAGAAATGCTGGCAATTGCTGGATGACCAAGCAGTTGATAAAAACTCGAACCATTTTTTAAATAAGTTCTGGGTGGGCAGGGAGGAAAAGAAAAGGGAGACAGAAGAATTCCCAATAATAAGAAACAAGCATCATCTTGTTCACCTTGGGGCCAGATATTTCTTGTGCTGCTGTTTCCCCCCCGCATCCCTCCCCACCATTCTTTTGGCTGTATAGACAGCCCAACCAAGACAATTAAGCGCCACAAGTTATAAGTAATTTCCTTGCATTTGCTTGTGTCATTACAATGCTGTAAGCAAGTACTGTAATTAAATTGTTAAATATCAAATGTGAAACTAATTGTTTTGGTAGTTTGCCATCTTAAGAAGCAAAATTCGATTTAGTATTTGATTAAATGGCTTGTAACCAAAGAGATGGAAGAATGATTGGAAGTTACAACTTTTTGTATCTGCTTTCCAGGCTGTCTAAGCGCTTCTTATCAAGTGCAGCTTACAGAGTACTTAAGGACCAGAGCTCTGAACCCTGCCATTGACAGCCTCTTGGGCAGAAACTCAGGTTTTGGGGGAGGCTACCTGAGGAATTAGAAAATAGACCTGATTTATGGGGGGGAAATGATGGCATTCAAGTTGTCCCAGTTATCTTTTCATCCTTTTTTTCCCCTTTTCAGCTGATGCCTTAACCTCTGTCTTGACAAAAATTAACCGAATAGATATAGTGACCCTGCTGGAAGGACCAATATTTGATTATGGAAATATTTCCGGCACCAGGAGCTTTGCGGAAGAAAACAATGCTTTTCATGATCCTGTGGATGGTAATTCAATCTCATGTTTATTTAAGCATTTAATTAAGTTGAAAACTTGATAAAGCTGAGGTAGTCACTCAAAAAGAAACTGATTTGGGATTCTCCTCATCATCAGAGCATTTTTCCTACTAGAATCACAACTGTAGGACAATTGTTTGCATGAAAATATTGGGCTGAAACCTCAAAGTATTTTAATTTTTATGAGGCATGAAATACAAAAACCAAAGTTTTACCTAATCTTACAGGAGGTTTTGATTCTTAGGCTGTAACCAAAAGGCTGAGCCTCTAAAATAAGAAAATTCTAGTTTCCTGAAAATGTCTCACTTTGGCCATTTTAATAATAATAATAATCATAAAAAAACTAATGAACACGTTTTATATTAGTCCAGTTCTTGCCTTATGAGCAATACACTGGGTCAAAATGATATAATTGGACTCACTCTTATGGTCATAATGTGACTTCCTGGTAGTAAATGGTATAGTAAAAAGGATGAGAAACCACTTAGCATCAATTGATTGATGAAAAAAATGTAGCTTGCCTTCATAACTGAATTTTTTAAAAATAGTTTAGTCATTCTTCTAAGCTGACTCAGTACACAGCCAGTGAGAAAGGCGTATTCATAATATGGATCATAAAACGAAGCAACATTTTCAATACAATGGTCAGAGATAAGACATTACTAATAATTTTCTCTGTATGAACTATAGAGAATGTTCATTATTGTAATTATTTGCATGACCAAGATAATCATGTAATCACTCAGCCTTCAGCTGTTATTTTATTTGGAAATAACTTTATATTTTTATTTTGCATTATTTAAAAATAAGAATTGAGTTATTTTGTTTAGAGATAACTCTTGGTGTTAAAATATCAAGAATGATTTGTTCAACATCTTGTGTTTTATGGAAAGTGAGATTCTCTCAGCTTCACAAATTGAAATTGCTGTCTATGTCAAGTTAGCAAAAGAAAAGTTGAAGGTTGTTTTTGGTGATGAGAGTTGGGAGCAGAGTTGTTTTAATCTGTGCCCAAAGTATTGAAAATATATTTATTTAAAGCCTTTATTGAGAAAGAAGGAGAAAAGCGGATCAGTATCTATAATCTTTTCCCATAATTTCTAAAGGCCTACTGTGACTAATGTAATTCACTAACTCATGTTTTCTCTGTATGCTATATGCTAAGGAATAACACACTCCAATTATTGGGTAATATTTTTTGTTTTCTAAGGGCAAAGTTTGACACCAAATGTCTTCTAGTTTTTTGAACAATATCCATATGAGTAATAATGGCAGAAATGATTAGTTTTCAAACTCACAAGTATAGTGAAGCTTCCCAACAGTTGTGGCTTCAATGGTCACACCATAAGTAAAACCCTGCTATGATACAATTGAAATCCTTTGCGCTGGCCTCAGATAGATACTTTGCTATCCAGAGCAGTGTATGGTTTTCCATATTCTTGATTTATAACATTTTTCACAAAATATTATCAGTCTGATTTTTTTTTTTTTATAAAATATTCCCTCAGATAAATTGGTGAAACCATATCTTTCAGGTCACTTCTGGTGTCAAGTCCTTAACCACAGTAACTTTAGGTTAAATCCGGGCAGTTTAGTTACTACATATTTAGTTAATTGTTCTTTTACAATTTTTTTTTTAACATGTTTCCCTGAATGGTTTTTTGTTTGTTTTGGGGGGTTTTTTTTGTGTATCAGATAAAATTTGAGAGACATATTCCCCCAAAAAAGTTACACCAAATACCACAAGCAGTGACATTGTTTACATGAAAAAAAAAATAATAATAATTTGGAATCATTTCCTGAGATTGTGCTTGCCTACTTGGGCCAAATTTTCAGCCAGGCTTTGGCCTGAAAATAATCTTATTCATAATCATCCCATGTACATCGAGAGAGTGAATTGGATTTATAGGAAGATATCCAGTTGGTGTTTGCCATCAGAGGCTGACTGAAAATTTAGCCCTTTGTCTCTGTGGAATGCTAATGGAATAAATAAATGTGTTCTGTTGCCAGTTCTGTCTCTCCTCTTCTCTGAAACCTCCCAGAACTTCCTTTCCTCAACAAGACCAGACGGCTTTTGACCTTTCTCTGAGCTAAGGCAGAAAGAAAAAGGCAATATAGTCTTTCTAAAAGAAAAAAAAAACAAAACTATTTCTCCCTTTTGGGGCAAGTTGGTCAGATGTTCAGGGTCCTAACACTCCTTTGGTTTCCTAACACTCATCATGTGTGCTCAGTCTAATTCTTGGCAAATTGTTGTTCCCGCATCTTCATTGTTCGTCTGTTCTTTTCTTTCTTTTGTTTGATCAGTGATTGTGATTGTTCCCATTTCACCGAAATCACTTCAGTCGCCCAGATCACCAGGAACTCCCTATTCACTGCAGTCCTCTCCTCCATATAATTTTACAGGGACTGAAGTTTTCATCTAGACTTCTTCCAGTAGTTCCTGCTGTTTAATCCTTCTCCTGTACTTTTCCCCTTTAGAGGTCCCTCTGCTTTTGCTTAGAAGTCCCGTAGCCTCCGCTGTTGGTTTCTATTTCCAGCACCTAGGACAGTGCCGGGCTTTTAGTAGCCATTTAAATACACTCATTGACTACCTTTCAATTATATTATCTGTGCTGACTCTGACCTGTATGTGAAGTAACTACTTTTTAAAAAAACATAGAGTCAAATGGCATGGCTAGGATATAGGGTTTTTAAGCAGGCTAAACAAGAGGCAGAAATAATTATTTGTAAAAAACTGGTTATCTTGAAATCTGTTCTGTTTTTTGCACTTGCAAGATTAAATTTGCTTATACCTAATAGGAAAAAAAAAAAAAAATTGGCCACCCAGAGTGTGGTGCTTATTAACAAATTATCAGAATTTTGCCACAAATACTCTTTTACTTAACTGCCTCTGATCTTCAGTAAGTCACTTCCCCTTCTGAGGAAAATGGGTGTTTTTGACTAACCAACCTCTAAGATCCCATCCAGCTCTAAGTCTGGATATTAATTAAATATAAGGTCTACATGACCTTATATTTAATTAATAGTATTTTAAAATATGAATATACATACTGCATGGGGTTCAGTTGGGGTTTTCTTGTTCCATTTAATTCAGCTAAGTTAGTAATTTCACTAACATCATTTTATCAACTCATTGTGCATTTTCATACTAGATATAATTTGAGTCATTTTGAGTCTGTTTTTGTTGTATCATGATTCATTCGAGTTCGTCCAAATGTACTGTCTTCCATAGGTTATCCTTCCCTTCAAGTGGAACTGGAAACCCCCAGTGCGTTGTACTACCCTCCACCCACCCCTTTCCAGCAAGATGATTATTTTAGCGATCTGTCTAGCATAGAGTCACCCCTTAGAACTCCCAGTAGACTGAGTGACGGGCTAGTAGCTTCCCAGGGAAATGTAGATGGTGCGCCAGAAGGACCTCCAGTTGTAACCGCAGAAGACACTTCCTTGGAAGATGGCAAGCTGGACTTCTCGGGGCCTCGCCAAGTTGTTCCTGGAGGTACGGATGTAGAGGACAGCCAGCTGGAGGATGTTTGTCTGAGCGAGTATCCTCACCGCCTCGGAAGCTTGGCTGAGTTCTCCAAGGAAGTAGAAAAGACTAGCAAAGTAGGAAGGAGCCTTAAGCAGCAGGAGAGAGGAAACTCTGGTCCTGAGGAGGAGATGACGGAAGAAAAACTGAAGTCTCTTTTTGAGGACATTCAGCTGGAAGAAGGGATGGAGGCTGAGGAGATGACAGAAGAAAAGGTTCGAGCTCTGCTCAGGGGGGTAGAGCAAGTCGAACGGGAAATGTATTCAATTACAGGTTGGCAGAACGAGAGTTCTACGGGCAACCCCGAGCCACCGATGCCGGGTCGCAGGATAGCTGGTGGGTTACTCGATCGACTGGACGACAGGTAGGGAAGTGCTCACGGGGGACGGGGACGAGGCTTGGAACGCTGAGATTGAGCTATGGGATTAAAAAGCCACTAGCCTCTTTTTTTCCCCCTAAATTGGAGGCTCATTCCTGAACCTCTTAGTATTTCCAGACCCTGAAAAACCCAGGAAGTTTGTTCTTCAGGCTAAGCTGGAGAAATAAAATCTCCAAGTGAGAATGATCTTTATGCCTTTTCAGGATGCTGTGCCAACAAGGTGTGTGAGAGAGAGACAGACAGACAGACAGACACAGAGAGCCTAGATATTTTTTCCTGATTCTCTTACTACAAAATTTGTGCTGTTTTCACTACACAAACAGTGCTGCCTTTTGGGCTCACAAGTGCCTGGGAGGCAGCAAGGAGAAACCAGGATTATAATCTTCTGTTGTGGTGCTTTAAGCCTTTGGCTCTGTGTACTGTTAGATAAAAGGGCATAACTGGATGAGGAACACAAAGGACACTCAACTAGTGGCTTCGGGTCCTAGCCAACCCAGGAGCTGAGGAGCAGTATATTATTGGGCTGTTCATTTAGAAAAAAGGGGAGGCGGGGAGGCAGCTAGTTGGTGCAGTAGATAGAGCAGCAGCCCTGAAGTCAGGAGGACCTGAGTTTAAATCTGGTCTCAGACATTTAACATTCCCCAGCTGTGTGATCCTGGGCAAGTCACTTAACCCCAATTGCCCCAGCAAAAAGCAAAAAAAAAAAAGTAAATGAACATTACAAATAGAAGATCTTAATCATTCCCATGAACTTCTTGTGTTCTTCCAATATCACATAGCTGTTTTTGTCCTTTCCCTGATGGTTGGTGGGCTTTGAAACCTAAAATTAAAATAGCCCCTGTTGACCACCTAATGCTCATGAGATTCCTTCGATTTCAAATGCTTCACCAACTTTTTTTCCCCTTAAAAACAAACAGTGAGGAAAAAAAAGTGAGAAATTTCGTAGAGAAATGTGGATGGCAAACAAAACTCTAACCCGTTAGACTTGGTAAGCTAAGGATGGAATGAGACAAAACTTGACCTTGCATCCTTCTTTTATCTAAGGCAACTTTTCTCCAAGGGCAAGGGCACAAAATCTTAGTTAAGCAGGGTATTATTTATTAGTTTTTTTTTTGGGGGGGGGGGGTTGTTTTTGTTTTTGGGTTTTTTTTGACAATTCAGATCAACATCCATCTTACTCTGTGCAAAGTATTAGCTCTATACTAAAACATGTGGGGCTAAATGAACGTTATCCTTCCAAGTCGTCACCCTGGGAGGGCATACACTTATTACAATGAGTTTTCCATTGCTCCAGACAAGTTTGTGATCCTTTGGAGCTAGTGAGACTGTCTCTTTCATTGCTTTATCACCTTTCCTCACAAACTAACAAAATGGGCACCATTTGCCCAGCTGGAGGGAAGCAAGATTGCCATAGTGTAGGACCTGGGGGAGGTAATCCAAACATGATGAGATGCACTGAGTCTTTTAGGTTTGGGTTCTGTTTGGGCTGGAGGGAAGATAGGCAATCCAGGTTAAGTGACTTGCTGTGGGTCACACAGCTAATAAAAATCAAGTGTCTGAGCCTGGATTTGGATGTGGCTCCTCCTGATTCCAGGGCTGGTGCCTTATTCACTAGCTAGCTGCCCTGATGTGCAGGTCATTTCCAAGTTCAAGGGAAGCCAGGAAGTATTTTCATTGAACAAGGAGTCCCAACTTCAAGATTGCAGATAACTTTCAAGGGTCAAAAACACCTTTGTTATACTTTATTGGGTTTTTTTTTTGGGGGGGGGGGAGTAAAAATGTGATTTGTAGCAATTTGGAGCTCAGGATGACTGAGTTCTTGGTCACAAGACAGCCCAGCGGTTTCTGACCCCTTTCTTTGTTCATCTCTTCCAGCCCAGACCAATGTAGGGATTCTATTACCTCATATCTCAAAGGAGAAGCTGGGAAATTTGAAGCCAACGGCAGCCACCCCGAGGCCTTTCCCGAAACCACGGCCAAGTCTCACATCCAGGAATCACAGAATGACATCGGAAAGCCGAGGGACAAGGAGCCTCTGAAACCAAAAACCCCAGCTTCTGGCCGCAGCGACGGACCAGCAGCCTACCAGAAATCTGTGGAAGAAGCTAGCAAGCATTTAGCAGATGAGATCAAAACCTCTGTGCCTGTCAGTGTGAAAAAGATGAATAGGACTTCTCCCGGGGATGCAAAGCCACGGCTAAACCTCCATGAGGAAGAGGCAGCTGTCGTGTCTGAGCACAAGGTACAAGGGCCACTTCTCTAGCGCTCACTTAAAATCAAGGTTAACTTGCTTATTTGCTCCACTTGAGGTCAGTCATGCTATCCCTTTGTTTCATTGGGGCTCGAGGATTTTGATATCTATGTGAAAAGTCCATGGGATGGAGACCTCAAATTATATGATAATGGCCTCTCATTGGCAAAGAGCCCAGCCCACGGAATCATCTTCCACCCGCATGTAAGTGACCTGCCCAATGTCAGTGTTAATTGGCGAATCCACATCTAAGATCCAAGTCTCACGACTCCTAATCTGAGTTTTTTTCTGCCCAACGTATCAAGAGATGGCTTGCCTTTTCATTGAGCCATCATTGCTTCAATAAAGTCATTAATTAATTGATTGATTTTCTTAAGTAGGGAGTCACATTAAATATAGAGGATGCATTCCAAGGCAGGAGGTCTAAGTTTGCATACCAGTCTTGTCTTTGCCTTCCTTGAATCAGCTGCATTCAATAACTATAGTATCCTCATCTGTAAAAATGGGGGCAACAAGAATTGGCCAACTACCTCATTATAAGTAAGGGAAGTGTTTGTTTTGTAAACCTTAAAGTTTTATACAAATGTGATACAATAGTAACCGACCAGATCTATATCATATATATATATATATATATATATATCCTGGGATTTTACAATGGGAGTTCTTTAACCACAAAGGCATTTAGAAGCAGAAAAAAGCTTTCTGTAATCTAAGACACAAAATTTATTCACCACTGTGAAGCAACAGTAATGAATCAGTAAAATTCCTGGCTTTTTGTGGCTTTGTTTAAAAGCTTTTCTTCATTTGTTTTTGTAGGTCTGATTTGTGAAAAATGGAAGAAAATTTGGGAATTTAAAAGCTCAAAGTCATTTAAATGGTCTTTATTTTTGTACAGATCATTTTCTGAATTGTTTTAAGAGCCTCTTTCTTTGGTGGAATTAGTTATTTGGCCAAGTCAGTATTATAAAAAAGGTTCCTCGGGTATCTGTCTCTGTTCCTTTCCATAATCTTTGGTGTTTCTTAAAACAGAAGTGATAAAAAGTCCATAGAATTTGGAAATCATGCTGGGTCCCTCCTACTTCCTTTAGCTGCCTAGCTCCCTCCAATCTTTCTTTGTACTTGCTTGATTCATGGATAGGGCACCAATAAATTTTAAAAAACACTGGCAGTCTTTAACCAAGCCCTCACAATTCCCAGGCACCCTAGTCTAGCCTGGAGCCTTCAAAGAGAAGAATGAAAATTTTCTGGTACATTTGACATTTTGTTCATTTCCTTTTGGCCTCTCAATTGGCAGAGCATTTTCTTAAAAGAGTCTTTTAAAGCTAATTTATCTACTTTATAAATTCATCATATTTTTTGATTTTCCTCCTTTTGACTTCTACAGCCCACCTTTTGACCATTTCTCTTCTTATTAGCAGAAGAAATAAAAGACTTATTCATTCAGCTAGCGCTTACTAAGCACTTAACCAGTGCCAGGCCCTGGGTTAGGTGCCAAGAGTACAAGACCATGATAAAATAATTTTTGCCTTCTTGGGAGGTTACTTGCTGTTCAAAACCCACTTTTACTGTAAAAGTCAGGGAGAGGAGAGGGAAATGAATGTTGCCTATACATGTGATATTTGGAGGGAATGTTAGGAGCATAATAATATGGATGATTGATAGACTGATAAAGCATATATATATATATATATATATAAGCCATTTTTTTATGGTGGCTTTTAAAAATCAGGACTTTCCTAGGTATCAATTCCCTTTTATTTTAGTTTTTACCAGTATACCAACTTTGAGGGGCAGTGTGGTGCAATGGATGGAGAGCTAGCCTCAAAATTAGGAATGCCTGAGTTTGAATTTTAGAAGAATTCCCTATACTAAAGAAATCACAGTTCTAGGACCCAGCCCTAATTTCTTGGGTTATTTCATTTGTAGTGGACCTTTAATAAATTAATTCTATGGTAATGTTTCCTTTACATGGGACCCCCTCTTCCAAAATCTTGATAGGGGCAACAGCTATGTGGTAATTTACTTTAATCAGAACTTAACTTTACATATATATATATATGTAAAGTTCTGATATAAAAAACTTTATATTGTGTGTATATATATATATATATATATATAACTTTATGTCTATCAACAGTGGTCATAATGCAGTCAAGAGATTTTTAGAAGCTATGATTCCTCATGGAGTTTGCATAGTCTATACTATAATTCACATATGTATTCCTAGAGGCCTTCTGAAAGCTCCCAAGAGAGTTGGAAGGGAAGTTCTCATCCACAAGTAGAATCAAGTAATCAGTCTTTCAAGAAAATGATGACTATTTGAAAGATTCATTGGGATTTTCTTTAAATGAGTTTTCATTGTGGAACCCAAGCAGTCATTTTCAACCATAATCATTAAAGAATTGAAAAGTAAGGTGAAGGGAAATCGCTTTCTCATTCATGTGAAGTTGAGACCCACACACTTCCGACCCCAAATAATGTGAACCTAAATTTAAAATATATAAGAGAGATCTTCACTGTACCTATTGTGGCTACAGCAAGTGTAGACCAACAAGGTCATCAACTGTATCATCTCAGAAAACAGCCACCCTTTTTGTTCCTCCCAAAAATCAGGTTAAAAGTCCAGGTGTGTCTCTTACACGGATCGCTGCCTGCTGTTACCAGGTAAATAACCACCACTGCTCACCCCAATCCCTACAGCTGCCCAAGGCAGAGACCAGTGGGGAAGTCCTCACCCCTCAACTCTCTGACTCCCTTAATGAGAGGTGTTCTCTCCCTCATTCCCCGGGGGACAGGTAGGGAGCAAAATGGTGACTGTCTCCCCTGCTGCTCTCTCACCTGGGAGAGCTCCCTCACTCCCAGACTGTCCCTGCCAGTCCTCTCTGTTACTCTTTTTCACAGTTTTCAAGTGGTGGCCTTTATGTCTAAAACACAAGGTGTTTTTGACTAATTTGGTGGATGGCTTTTCTGAGTTTCCCCCCTTGCTTCCTTCTCCCCATTAATGTCGCTGTCCTGTACTGGTGGATCAGTTCCTCATCTGTCGGCTTAATTTCTTTCACAGACCTGTTATAAGGAAAGGACTTTCTAATCCTTATAGCACTGTAGAAAGATGAGCTATTATCATGGCTGTCGTGTGGTCGGTGTTGGTAGTGTCCCTTCAGAACACCCCAAGTTGATGTTCTAGTATTTCAGGTAATTAAAACGTGGCAGAAATGCAAAATTATTCACATGCAGTAAAATACCTTAAACATCGCTTGCCTCCCAGGAGAGAATTAAGTGGAGGAGGAGTTTCCTGCAAGGAGAGAAAAGATGTCACCAAAAACTCCACACAACTAATCAGCTCTTCTCCCTTGGAGAAGCCCACGGCTGTCCTATGATCTGCTTTGCAAAAACTTTTTCCTAAATTCAAACAACTGATACTGGCTTATTTTGTATTTTTTTTTTCTGATTTTTCTCTGTTTATTTTCTGCTCCTATGAACTTTGCCATAACTACTGTCTACTAGGCCATCATGTTTTAAGGATAGATAAGTATATAATAGGATTATATTATATAATATACATATTATATAATATACATATTATATTATATAATATATATAATATAAGGATAGATAAGTATATTTAGAAAAGAAAGTATTATTTCCAGAGCCCTTTCATTAAAAATCAGATGTGGAATCATCTCGATGTATGCCATTGTCCATTCTATTAAACTTGTAAAGGGATATGTTTTTTCTTCCCAAGGCAGTGGGCATTTCATAATTATTTGTTGAAATTTAATGCTTTTTCCCAATTTTATTCTTTTTAAGTTTATCATAAGTATCTAAGGGAGTGCTCTTTTCAGACATACAGTTTTGCTAAAATATTCCATTTTTCTACTTTTTTCAGATCTCTTCTGAAATATGTACACACATGTATAAGTACATGCACATATACATGTATGCATCATAGTTTCATACATATTGTGCTAGATTCAGGAAATAAGACAGTCCTTCTCATGTTTGGAATTTGTAAGAATGATAAGATAAGTAGACATAAATTTTATAATACCCTCTTAGTTATACATGAAAATCTTATTTTTAATAGAAAATTATCTGGAATCTCTAAATTACCATTAGGATTTTCAAAAGTCCAAGATCCTTTGTCTTAGCTGTTTTGAAATTACTTTAATTATGTGATTTTTTTTTTTTTTTTTTTGCTGAGGCAATTGGGGTGAAGTGACTTGCCCAGGGTCACACAGCTGTTACGTGTCTGAGACCAGATTTGAACTCAGGTCCTCCTGACTTCAGGGCTGGTGCTCTATCCACTGCGCCATCTAGCTGCCCCTGTGATTTTTTTAAAAATACCTTTTTGTTTTGAACTTTTGCTAATCTGCTTCAAGAAATAGAAATAATTTTTCATATCCCAAATATTTTTTGTAGTCCTACAGTTTGTGATTTTGTGTGTGTGTGTGTATGAGATTCCTTCTCCTAAAATTTCCCCATTCCTTGTTCTCTCCTCTCTTCTCTTTTCTCTCTGTCTGCATATACTCCAAAAGTTTTTGCCTTTTGAGTGTTTTTTAATTGTTTTATCAATGCAGATATTTGTCCATTCACTGTTAATTAAGCACTTAATGTGTGCAGAACATTCATTCACTGTTCTAGGCACAGAGCCTTCTGAACATGAAAACTTTTATTTTCTTAAATCACACAAAAAGAAATAAGGAAAATAATTTCTTTCTTGATTTCCCATCCTGATGTGTCTCTTCTTTTAAATGTGCTGATAAAACTCTACCCCAAATACATTTGTCAGGATGATAAAGAGAGTGAGAGTTGCTCAAGCTCGGAGGAAGAACGGAAAGTCACTACTAGAATTATCCGCCGACGTTTGATTATAAAGGTATCCCCCAATTGCATTGGTGGGAGGGACTCTGCTGGGCTTAACGGAAGCCCCTCCTGAGTGTATTTTGGTATTTAGCATGTCTTGCTTTTTTTAAAGATGCTTAGATTAACTGTTCCTGAACGTTTAGGACTACTAAACAGCAGTCTGCATGGTAGGGCATTTCTAGCTACACTAATGTGCGACCTTTAGCAACAAATAAGTTTCTTCAGAACATCTCAGTACTTGGGTTAGACTTGTTTAAGGTTTGCTAGATTGCATGAACAACTAATCCATCTTGGAAAATGAGGTAATTTAATGAAATTCAGGACCAATGTTGCAGAATGTCTGCCCAAGGATATGAGCAATATGATTATAATTCTTTCCCTTTCTGATCTCGAATACCTCTTGCTTATACTTATAGCCTGAGAGAAATTAGAGTCAGGCTTTCATTAATTATAGGCTTATGGAAAAGGTATGAGAAAGTTCTGGCATGTGACAGAATGAAAATCCAGGAAGCTTTTCATATGTGTGTGGGCATATATGTGTACATATGTAAAAATTTGTGTGTATACATATACACACGTGTGTATACATGTGTGTATAAACCTTTGAGTGTGTATATGTACACATATATGTATATGTGTATGTGTGTGTGTGTATGAAACCTATTTCTTTAAAAGAATCCAATTTTGTCAAATTGGACAATGACCATGAAGAGATGGGGGGCCCTTAGCCACAAAAAACCTAAAGTCACCTGATGGCTGTCAGAGTCTAGTTTAAGATATCCTGGATGGATCTTGCTGAATTTAGATACTCCCTGGACTTGAGTTGACACATGTCAAGGTCCAATGGACTTCCTGCCTATAGGTTTTTCTGCCTATAGTTGACTGAATAGCCTTGTCCAAATCATTAACAGTATCATGGATAGAGAGGAAATAAGGGAGTATTTTCAGCAAAGTGTTGTTTGTTGTGTAAAACAATGTACAGTATTCCTAGATATGCATATGTTTAGGTAAAGATGCACAGATATGTGTGTGGGTATCTACACACATCCATGCATGTGTATGTGTGTGAATTAATCTGAATATAAGGATCCCTGCAGGTCACACCTTGATTTAATTTTAATTTTATCCATGTTTGGTTGCATTTTTATTTAATTTGTTAAATATTTTCCAGATCCATTTTAATCTGATTTAGACCATGCTCAGGCCTGTATACGTGTACCTTCTGTTCTATGAGGCCTTTGATGGGTATTACTCCCAGGGAAGTGAGCCAATTTCCTACTCTATGTGTTCAGAATCTGTGGAACTTGCTGGGTGGTGATTTTTATAAAGGGCAAATGAATAAAAGGAAGCAACGTCCCAGATTTGTCCTTGGACAGTGAGTTCTTTCAAAGACTTCTTGAATAATAAGGGAGAAAATAAATCGTCCTCTGAAATCTCATGGGGGAAGAAATATATCCAGGGAGATCCCCAAATTAACCTCAGGTCAGAGAAGGTATTCTCACAGAATCAGGAGGCAGCTTCCTACCCAATTTTACATAAGCAAAGCCCAGTTATTAGTGTCTGAAATATCCTGACCTATCATACTAATCCACAGTGAAACACTTGGAAAAAATCAGGATTTCAAGCTAGAGGGAGACAGAACACCTGATCTGCCCCCTCCATCATTTTACTGATAAGGAAGCTGAACCATAAAGTTGCAGTAGCTATTCATTTAAAAAACAGCAGAGTCATCTTCAAGGTCAGGCCTTCTGTCTAAAAATCCTGTTCTTCTTTAATTTTCCTTTGTGTGTCCTGTTCCCAGTCCAGGCCCTGGCACATAGTAGGTGCTTAATAAATGTCCATTGATTGATAGAATCCACATGACTAGTACATGTTGAAATTCT
The DNA here is from genome assembly GCA_023553655.1 of Myrmecobius fasciatus. Taxonomy (NCBI): domain Eukaryota; kingdom Metazoa; phylum Chordata; class Mammalia; order Dasyuromorphia; family Myrmecobiidae; genus Myrmecobius; species Myrmecobius fasciatus. The sequence continues at coordinate 102,300 of JAJPUD010005330.1, forward strand.
TTACTTCATCAATACTTAATTGCTTCAAGGAGTCATTATTTTATCAATATAGGTGTGAACCCTGTAACAGTTCTGTAACAATCTGCTGTAACAGTTATAATGAGTGCCTACTGTGTACCAAGCATTGTGCTAGGCACATGGGATATAAAGACAAAAGTGGACCATCCCTGCCCTCAAAGACCTTACATTATTGAATCTTATCCTGTGATCCTGCGACTTTTGAACAAATCGATCAGATGAGTAGAATTATTGAGGAATAGATATTACTCCATGAGAACAGTGAGTGAATAGGTTTTAACCCCTGGGAATGGCTTCCCATCTTCAAAAATATAAATTTCTGTTTGGAATCATGCCCACAAGAAGCAGAATAGTATTTTTCATGTTCCTCTTTTTGCATTTCTTTTGTAAATTTGAAAAGGAAGTAGAGATGTATTTCAATCTGTGGTTGGAAAAATGTGTTATGAGTTTGATTTCTTTGGTGGGGTTACTCCCTTCAACAGCCCAAATCAATCAGTCAACAAGCATCACTTAAATTATTTCCATCATTACTACTGAAGCTTCCAGGAAAGTAAAGTGATATAGGAGTCTATGTTATTGTAACTTTTTTCTTTTGACAGTGTTACAAGGCTCGAAGATCAGGGAGGTTGTTGATACTGGTCCCTGAATTTTAGCAAGACTTGGACCAAGTTCCTCATCTGGCCCCTCTGGACAAGATGAAGGTGGAGGCTCACTGTGGTTAGGTGATTCTATTAGTAACCTATCAACACGATCTAGTGATGATGACAGTCATGGTAGTGATTAATTTTAATAATTATATTTACTTATATACCACTGTAAGGTTGTAAAACACATCTCCAAGTGATGAGCCTCTCCACCCTGAGCTAAACTGGTTTTTGGAGAGTGAAACCTGAATTCAGCATCACCTCAGTGCCACTAGGAGGCATCAACTATTAGGGGGAAAATCTAACACATTGGAAATAGCTACAGTCCTAATTGGGCTATGTCAGTCTAAATGCATCAAGTCAATTTAATTAGCATCACAGCCTTATGTTTTAGGAGAATTTGGAAAGGGAAATTGCCCGATGATCTCATTTTACATTGAAATATAAGATATGGAGTCATTATAAAGATAGTATTTTTTGCTTGCTTGACCCCAATGGTATTTCACCAGCGCCTTGTTTAGAAAAAGGAATCCATCTTTCCAGCCAGGTCTATGTTCCTCTTTTAACAGGGTCAGCATTATCTTGCAATGACTCTAGACCTGAGTCATGGGCTCAGAATAAGGGAATGGAGAAAGGCATTAGAATATCGGAATGGCATTTAGCACACAATGGGTAGCCATAGTCTTTTTCACTGTATTTCCAGAACATGGTGAACCTTCCATTCACCTCCATCTAAGATCCTAGAATTTTAGGGCTAGGAGAGACCTTAGAGAAGGGCTCTCCTTCAGTCCCTTCATCATACAAAGCCTAATTAGGATAGTAGCTATTTTTGATTGATCTGTCAATGACCAGTGTTGACAACTTCCTCTATCTATTAGCCTTGAAATTCTGTCCAAAAAAAAAAAGAAAGAAAGAAAGAAAAGAGGCTGGGGTTAGTTCAACATGGCATATTCTTGTAGAATCTTTGCTAGTTCACTGAGATCTCCACACATATATCTAGACAAAGAGGAGATGCACGTATGCACTCGTGCAAATCTCTCAAATACCAAACGCACCACAGTAGGCTCTTAACATAGGTTCAAAAAAGCTGTGATGTAAATATATAGAGCCCTGGACTTGGAGGCAGCAGACATGGATTCGAATCCTACTGTAAGCCTTCCCAGGTTCTGTTATTCTAGGAAAGTCACTTTCAATTTTCTCACCTCTAAAATGAGGAGTTTAGGTCCTGAAACCCAGAGAAGTTATTTTACTTGATCAGATAACCCCAAAAAAAAAAAGGGAATTTGAACATCTAGGGAGAAATATTCAGGCAAGCTGAATTTGGAGTCTGAAGATCCAAGTTCAAATCCTGATTGCTATTTCCCATATTGGGAAGTCCCCATCCTTTTCCAGAGCTAAGGGAATTGGGCTAGAATGAAACTAGATCACTGATCTAATTGCACAGGTTCTAAAAATAATGTATCATGGAACATCAGTCAGTTTGGAGGTTTTAGTTCCTTCAATTCAGCAGCTATAATTAAGTGCCTACTGCATGCAAGGCAATCACTTGGAGCACATCACAGAAATGGAAGAAATCTTGAGTGGCTATAGGGAGGGCAGTTCAACAGTTGCTGATCTGTGTTAACAAAAAAAATGGCTAAATCACCTCCAAAAGAGACCATTTCTTGGGTTTGACAGTACTGAGTGTCAGATGCCCCCATCTTTGTGGGTCACTAGACAAAGCACTGGACTTCAAGACCTGCCTCAGATACTTACTGGCTAAGGAACTCTGTGCAAGTCACCAATCTCTCTCAGCATCAGTTTACTCATCTACAGAACAGGGAATAATAATAAGACCTACCTCACAGAGTCCTGCTATCAAATGAAATAATATATAAAAAGCACCTTGCCACCTTAGAGGAATGAATAAATGTTTATTATTATTAAATACTACTAGTAATGCACAGGATATAATTTCCCAAATCTTTTCAAGTTTTCTTTATTCCCAAGATATAATTTACCAAATCAAGTTTTTGGGGTTTTTTTTTTTTGTTTGTTTTTTTTTCAGAATCTTTTCTCTGCCCGTGATTCTTTTCAGTTTAATTTGTACCTTGCACTGAGGGGAAAAAAAATTAAGTGAGAAAAATGGTTGGGATATTATAAAAACCCAAAAAACAGATTTTACAGTATCCTACACTTATGTACTGTTTTCTATTCAGAGTGGTAATTCAAGTTATAATTTTGAGTTCTGGCTGAGACTGTAATCGGATATTTCTTCCTCTTTACAAAGGAAGTAACTTGATTTTAGAAGTATGGTGATAGGAGAGAGGAACAGAGGGTGTCAAAACTACTAAGTCCAAAACCCAGTTTTCCCATCATCTTTCTAGTCACAGGTTACTCACTTTCTGAAGCTCAATTTCCTTGTCTGCAAATCGAGGGATTTGGACCTGATTGATTTCTAAATTCTCTCAGCATTGGTCTGATTGTCCAATTGGTTTCTAAGGGCTCTTCTAGTTCTGTCATCTCTGATTTTTGTGATTCTTATTCTGCCCCCACCAACTTCTACATCCTTCTAATAGCTAATTCTCTTTCATGCGCCTGTACTAGAGCATGCATTTTCAGGGCTGCCCACAATCATGGAACCAGAGACTCCTGTATCCTTACATTACTGAGATGTTCCATGATATTTATAAAGTAGGGAGATTTTTCCAACACTCCATCAGTGGCTTTCCAGAACCACTTTGCGTGCTACAAATACTTGGTCAGTATCTTCATACTTTTCTTCCCTCTGGAATATTAAAAGCATTTCATATTCCATCTTATTTCTTAAATTCTGGCAGTGCATGTGTATGGCATGTGGAGTGGTGTGCACCTCTTGGGATACAGATTCGATTTAATTGCTAATTTCTATGACACGTTCTTTAGGGAGAGGAAGCAAAAAACATTCCCGGTGAGTCTGTTACAGAAGAACAGTTTACTGATGAAGAAGGCACTATCATCACAAGAAAAGTAAATGACTTTGGGGGTTTTGTACTGCTCTTGCTACTCAGATTTTCTGCCTTAAAAAAAAAAAGATGCTTGACTTTTTTTTTTCCTATTTTACTTTTGTTAATGGAAGAAAAAATCTGTTTTCCCTTATTGATCCCCACAGATCACACGGAAAGTAGTAAGACGTATCGCTTTACCACAGGAGTGGATAGTTGGTGAAATGGTAATGGCGAGTGTTGGCCAAGAGTGGGAAAAGGCAGAGAACTAATTAAAGGCTTTGTGAATGACCTCACTCATGTGGCTGAAGAACAGGGCTTTCCTGTGTGGCAGAATGAAATTGTCTCCCTTTTGACAAGGAAAGCAGGAATGGGCTTATCTGCTTAAAGTTCTTCCAGAATTCTATCTCCATTCAGCTGAAGAGAGAAAGATGGAATTCTTTTTAAACCAACAATTTTAAAAAGGGTTAATTCAATTTGACTAAAACTGCTTTGGCTGTTTCTGTGTGTGCTTGGTACACTGTTGTGTACCAATGTAGGTATAATGTTGATTGTTGATTGCTTCTGCAGCTCTTGAGTGCCAAAGCTTCTTCTCCCACCAGCTTTCCTAGGAATAGACAAATTAGTAAATTCTGAGTTTTATAAGATGGAAGCATAAGAAAATAGGATTTTAATGATAATTCACCGTGTTATTCCCTCTGGATGTCCAAGAGTAGAATAGCCAACCTAACATGGTACATGAATTTTCCTATTCCCTAAGTCACCCAACAAGAGCTTCACAAGATGAGTTTGTGGAAGCCCCATCTTCAATTTATCCATTATTTGAACTTGTGGCCCAGAAAAGTGAAGCCCCATCTCTTAGAGTCTGTCTCTGACTTCATTTCATGCCTTCCTTCTCCTTAGCTTTCTGTACCATTTTGTTGGTATAGAGAAATCTCAAGGAAGAAACTCCTTCTTCTGGTACAGATTGAAACTTCTTCAATGTGTCTTCTTAAAGATGTACTTGACTTGGAATTGTGAACTTTTTTCTTAATAGTTCAACCCCCTTATTTTACAGAAGGGGGAAAATAGAGATTAAATTATTTGTCTAGGATCACATAGGTAGGAAATGGCAAACCTTGAATTAAAAGGCAGAGCCTCAGGTTCTAAATTTAGCAGCCTGGTATAGATAAAGCAAGTGACATTACATATCTGCCCATGTTACAGATGACAAAACTGAGACCTACAGAAGAGACTCACATAGCCACATGGTTATAAATGGTATTATCTGACCCTCCCACCTACAAATCCAGGACCTTTCCTTTTATGCTGTTCTATTTCCCATACTAAGCTTAGAGGCAATGAGTCACTTTATAGTGAAATGGATTTCAGAATATGGGCAGCCCTACAGTGGTGGAGATCATTTCCACATCAGGAATTGATGAAAAAATAGGTCCAGATGAAGGGAGAGAAATGATAAGGGAAAAAATAAACAAAAACTTCCAGTGGTATTATGGGATAAGAATTTTCACCTAAAGTTGGACAAGGTTTTAATAATCCATGTGTTTGGGGGAATGGAGGAGAAAATCTCCCTTAAATCCATGTGGCGTATTGGTTCACTGTTTTGGGGTACTTCTTAATGAACACTTTACTGAGTTATTTTTCAGCACAGTAGAAAAAGGTTTCCTACTGGGTCTGCTCCAGAAGACACAACTTGGCAATATTGGGAGGCTAGTGATGGTCTTCTTCCAACTTACCCTCATAAGGAGAACGTCCCCGGAGTTTTCCTTTCATCACTAACCTACTCACTTTAAAGGAATGCTTGCTGTAAAATATAAACATGTTGGCATTTTGATGGCACTTACTGCCATGCTGTTGAAGCTACGCTAAGCACTTAAGGCAATGGACTGTGTATAGTTTTGAAAGTGGAGTGATGGAGTGATTCAAACTGCTTTTAATTACTCTAATACAGCCTCGTGGGACTCATGGGGGAAGCTCTGGTTTATAACTCCAAACTTGTTCTGCATAAAATCTTAATGAGTGCATTCTCTTTAAAGCAGGGAGAAGGTTATAAGGTGAAGACAAAGAAAGAAATCCGCCCTGTAGAAAAGAAGAGCCTCTCATAACAGCAGGACGGTGAACGGTCAGTCAATGTCTATCTTGAAATCTATAACACTGTGATGATGAATGGGATGGCCATTGTCCCAATGGGAGAGGACCCAATGGGAGCTTGCCACTGAGCTCCTAAGTTAACAAGAGAGTCATCTTCTCATTGAGTTCCTTCCTTTTTCCTCTTTCTTCCTTCCCTCCCTTGTTTTTCTTCCTTCCTTCCTTCCTTCCTTTATTCCTCCTTTTTTCTTCCTTCTCTCCCTCCCCAATTTCTTTCTTTTTTGTTCCTTTCTTCCCTTTCCTTCTTTCCCTCTTTCCCTTCTATCTTTCTTTTTGTTATTTCCTTTTTCTTTTTCCTACATTCCTTTCTTTCCTTCCTTCCTTAAACCAATCCATAGATAGTCTAATTACTGTCTCTTTTCTTGCAAGAGTAAACAAAGAAACTTATACAGTTCACTTAATGATATTAGCTCCCCATACTTCTGATATTGCCATCCGAGCCCTGAAATAAATGTCTTTGTCATTTGTTTCACAGTCCATAAACTCTCTCCTCCCAAATTAGACATGCATTTTAAGAACAAATGACGTGTGTCCAGAGAGATAGAATCCCTGCTTTTTTAATGTTCCCCTTCTCTCGGGGATCTGTAACTTGTGAAGAAATCCAAGCGCCTAATAAATTTAGCAGGCTGACTAAATATTTGTGCTCTTGTAATTCCCACCAAATGGTTCCTGTGATTTGAATCAAACCTCCCCCTTTGCATGTTCACAGATCAGCAACTAACAGCGTGATTTCTACTGAAATAACACTAATGGCAAGGCTGAATCAAATTTTCATTGCCATCCCTTTGTACTATTTTCTTTAGTCTGCATGAAGTCAGTCTTGTTGTTTAGTGTACCAGGTTGATTGATACAAAGAGTACCAGTCACTTTTCCTGCGGGATGTGTCTAGCTTACGGTATAACATCACACTGGTTGATGATTGCTCCAAGTGGGCCTGAGATTTTTGTACTTAATGTTTAATAGTCTTTGTTTTAATATGTAATTTCCATCTCATTTTAGTAGAGATGTAGTGATTTTAGTAATAATTTTACTTTCTTTTTTGCTTTATTTTATACAATATTTATTAAACAATTAAGTCATTATTATAATAATAATGACAGGAACTGGACCTTCTTGGCAGTTGATTGTCTTAGATGGCTACAGTTGCCTGGGGTCACACAACCAGCAGGTGTCAGTAGCGGAATTTGAACCCAGGGCTTCCGGACTCCAAGTGCAACACTCAATCAAGCCATTCCTACTGGCTCCCACATGTCAGTCCTAGCTTCTAGTAAATCTTACTAGATGCTTGTAGCCAAACTCTTTCACTCACCCACCTCAGGCTGGACTTGCTGGGAATGTTTGTAACATGTGGTATGAGACACTGCAGCATTGCTGGGCCCTTCAAAGGGACGCCACGAACAAAGAAATGACCCTTTCTTTTGGTTTTAACCCTCACCCTTGATGTCTTTAATATCACTTCTCCCTTTCACAGAGCGGGCCCCTGAACAGCTGGGCTAGATTAGAACAGGAGGGAGAAATCCAGGCTGCCCCAGTTTCAATCTGAACTTGAAAAATAGCCACAGGGGTTCCAAAAGGGAAGTGAGCAGCATCTCTAGGGCAGGGCGGATAGGCTAGAAGCTCAGCTTGACAGGAATCTGTGTCGGCTACTTTCCATGAAGGTTGCTAGCCTTCTGGCCCAGGAGTAGAACTGATCATCACAGAATGCTGAATGGGAGGAGCCCGAGAGGAAAATCAATGGCTAGGAACACTGGCAGAGCTTTGGGAGCTCAACGGGCTGCCTTTGTGTGGGAATCATTTTTTTTCCCCTAAAATAATTGAAACCGTGGAACGTTGCCCAATGTCACTAACGTTCATTGATAGCCATTGGTTTTTTAGTTTTCTCCCCTTAATTATAAAAGTCACTGTTTCACATCTGAAGTCTGAGTGCTGGAGGTTTCTGGAACGCTGGCTCCTAGATTTAAAGGATTCCATGCAAGACTTACAGATCAGGAAATTGAGGACCCAAAAAATTAGGTGACTTGTTTGCCGTCACTGAAGGAATAAAGAAGAGAATCGGGATTCAAAGTCAAATTCTGGCTCGAAAGCATTTATCCTTGACTCTATAACCAGTGTTTAACATAGTGCCTGGCACGAAATAGGGTCTTATCAATTTAATTTATTGATTAAGTCTTGCTTACCCAAAGCTACTGGCTTCATTCATAGGAAGCAGATGGCCCCAAAGTAAATCACTACTGGTAGTACCAGGATAGAGGCAAAAGACAGAGATGTTGTTCATTCTGGGCCAGTCAACTAACATTTGTTAAGCACCTACTGTGTGCCAGGCATTGTGCTGAGCTCTGGGGTTACAAAGAAAGGCAAAAGATAGTTCTCGTTCTCCAAGAGTTTACCATCTAATGGGAGAGAGAACACACAGATAATTATGTACAAATGGAATAATGGAGATTATCTGTAGAAGGAAGACATTTATGGGGGAAAAAATGGTACTTTTTAATAGGACCACGTGTTCAAACAAAGTAGTCAAGTATAGAGTGGCTCCTAAAAGGTAATGTGATTTAAGGCAATGTTGAGAGGCTAGTATGAGGGAACCAGTAATCCAATAGTACTCTGCTCAGATCCAATCACACCTAGACCACATGTTCAGTGCTAGATGGACAATGGTAACCTGTCAGTCAACCAGAAGTGGACAGGCAGGACTGCAGAATCACAGAATTTGAAGGTTGGAAGGGACTTCCATGTACTCCAACCCCTTCACACACAGGAATCCCCAGTCTTAGTATTCCCAACAAGTGGAAGGATCTTCTGTGGGCCGTGATGGACTATTTTTACATATAAGGATCTCCGAAGGAACAGGGATGTTTAATCTGGATAAGAGTCAAAGGTGGGGATTGAGAGACAGAATACTGCCTTCAGGTGAAGACTTCACTTTGTTTTGTGGGATCCCCAGGGCAGACCTCAAAACAACGGATTTAGGATTTTTAAAAGGCAAAACTTTACCACAATATTCCAAAGGAAGAAAAAGTAGAGAATTTTCCTGTTTGATTCTCGGGAGGTTTCCTGGAGATGAGATTCTCATTCAGGCATGGATTGGACTAGTGAGACTCTGAGTGAGATTAGGAGTGATCCTCCTAATCCTGAGATGTGGAATCCTAAATGGGCTGATAAATAGGAAAAACCAGAAAGGGGTGAGAGGTTGGAAAATGTCAGCAGGAGGAAAGGCCAGATTCAGGAGGTCTAAGGGAGATCATAATCAAAAGGGATGTGGTTCAAGCTCTTCGGCAGGTCTCAGTGATGAGATCGAAGGGACCATTAAATTGAAGCAGAAGGAAGACAAAGAGGTCACAGAATGGTGTCGACTAGATCTCAGAGTCATGGAGGATGTGGGCAGGAGACAGGGTTAGGAAAGAAAACTGATCCAAAAAATGGCCACATCTGGGGAATTGGTGCACTGGCCTGGAGCTAGAAAGGGTAAAAAAAGATCGAGGATGTGGAGAGGGGGATTTGACAACAAGGATTTGAAAAAAGGAAATCGATGATGATGGCAGAACAGAAAGTGGATGTGAGAGAAAAAGGACTTGGGGAGCAGGAAATTGCTGGCAGCCAGCCACCTTTTCATCTCAGGGCAAGAGAGTAGAATGCCAGTATATTTGTGAGGATAGAAGATGGTTTGTTTAAAATAAGAGAAATTCCGGGAATTGAGGGAATTAGTTAGAAAATTCCAAGAAATTAGGGAAATCGTAATAAAAGCTTCAAGTTTGCAAAGCTTTTTTTTTTTTTTTTGTAGAATAAGTTTTAGCTTAGAGATCATTTTTCTCAAAACTATCCTCTAGGGGCTTCTAGGTGGCGCAGTGGATAGAGCACCAGCCCTGAAGTCAGGAGGACCTGAGTTCAAATGTGGCCTCAGATACTAACACTTCCTAGCTGTGTGACCCTGGGCAAGTCACTTAACCTCAATTGCCCGGGGGAGGGGGGGTGTGAAACTATCCTCTAAAATGATAGGGAATGGACTGATGATTTTATTTATTTAGGGAACTCCCAGGTGAGGAAATCCCTTCTACCAATGCAGTTTGACTCTTTTTCTACAACTCAAATTTGAGAGTTGCCTAGAAGCACTGAGAAATTAAATGAGATCACATGCCCAGGATCTCATGTCCAGTAGGTTTCCCTTGAATCCAGGTTTACCTGGTTTTGAGGACAGCTCTCCATTCAACTCACCGTTTTGCCTCTCAGGGGTTGGAAGGGTATATGTTTTTCCCATTTTACAGATGTAAAGACTAACCTGTCACACAATAAGTATGTTAGATGATCATAGCATAGTTGAACAGGGGGAAATGAAGAGTTAAATGGCAGCTAGAGTGCTTTTCTCACTTTTTATTTTCAGTGCTTACCTAGCACTGTGTTTTGCAGATGTTAGATGCTTAGTATGTCTGCTGAATTTAGATCTGTTCAAACAAATGGCTTTAGAAAGCAGAGAGGAAGGAAACAAAATCAGAACGTAGGCTTGGGGCATGGATGAGTAATGCAGGGGAGGTAAAGCTGAGAAGCAAGAATTTTCTTCGTGGCGATTGGACTATGAGGCAACTTCAGAATTGCTCAAAATCCTGGTGTGGCCTGGGCCTCGGAGCTTTACTTCCCTAGACCTCATTTATATTTAGTGGTCCCCGTTTTCATTAACAGAACATCCATAGCTCTCAACAAGTTGTTTGTTCTAACAAGGAGTTTAAATGGGACTCCCTCCTTCACTTTATCAATTTTCTCAGCATTTCGTTCATTGGTAGCGTAAAGATCGATTTCGCTCGCACTCAGCTGGTGGGATCCAAATTCATGAGCTTTTCCTTTTAGACAAAGCCTTGGAATTAATCGACGAGTATTTATTAAAATGCCTTTTACGTGCCAAAGACCGTGCTCTGAGGCAAGTACAAAGAATGGATGAAATCGCCCTACGCGCCAGGGGCTTGTGCTCTGACTGGGGAGAAATCATGTCCATATGGGAATACACACAGTGTCAACATAAAGGCGTAGTCTGGAAAGGCAGGAAGCTTGGAGCTGCAGAAGACCTCCAGTGGCTGGGAGGAAACTCTTGGATAACTGCCTCTCATCTTCACATGTTCCTGAATTCCTTGGCAGGAGCTAGCAAGTCCCAAGAAGAGACTCTTCCAGTTCCATGTTGCTCTTCAGCTTCAGTTCTCTATGTATGTCTGCAGGAACTAGCCAATAGCTGACCATGCCCTAAGGAAGCCTGAATTCTGACTTGACAGGAGGCAGCAGATCACATTAGGCTTAAAAAATGAAATGTAAAAAATAACAACAGATTTCAGAAGTGAAAACCCCCACCCCCACCCAAAGCACAAATGGAGAAGTGTTCTTTTCCATATTTAGCATGTTTTTCCCAAGTAACAGACTGTGCACCAAAGTACTGCCTGTCCTCCCCCAATTACCTACAAGAAGTATCTTGCTATCTGACGTGGCTTGTTTTTTTTAATGATTTCTTTGCTTAGAAGATTTGAAAGGGATATAAAACCAATAGAGAAAGCAGTCACAACAATTGACTTTTTTTTTTTAGCATTATCTGCGCCAAGTGAAAATGAGTTAACATTTTCCTTCTGGAACCCAACTCGGATGAATGCTTCCTTCCTCTACAGCTTTCCACGGAGTGGTTCTTTGGTTCACAAAAGCACTTGGATGTTTTCATACTCATCATGCATCTCAAACAATGAACAAGTCACTCTGAAAAGCATATTTTTTCATGCAACTTGCCCATGACAAGAAGTATTTGATCCCAAATGCAAAACAGCTTACAGCAGTAGGGCCAAAACATTTTGAACGTATTGCTATCAAGAAGTGGATTTAATTAGGGGAATTAATGTAATTGATAACTATCGTTTCTTAACCTTTATCATCTAATCTATCGCCACCCTAAGTGATTTAATAATATAATTTTTAAAAGTATTCCGAACACTGCTCTTTCTTTTTTTTTTTTTTAAAGATAGAAGTGTTTTCCTTCTTTCAGGTGGCAGAAAAAATATCTCCTTTTTCATCTGACAGGGACAATCTTAACCTCAGTGCCTCAGTATAAAAGGCACAAATGGAAGGGGAAATTAATGGTATTTCTACGGAGAAAAAGACAGAAGCAGAGCATTATTGTAGAGTATATTTAATGAGCTTGTTGCCGGGAGGAGGGTAAAAGCTTGAGAAAAAGATTCCTCAGCATGAGCTCTCTGCTGGCTGCTGGCTTGTAGGCCATGCCCACCTAGGTCACCTTCACTCTTTGACACATCTACAGAACCATCCATGGTGATATGGATTTTGAAATCATACAGTGGAGATTGCCATCTTAGTATTGAGTAGTTCCTTGACTAAAAGATGGCAAGCCAGTAATCTTCTTCCTCCACCAAGATGCCTTTCTTAAAATTTTTCTGCCAATGATTAATATGCTTATCCTATTACTTTATCATTTTTCTAAGAGAATATATAGGCTTTGCAAGGATTAATATTGAAAAATTATCCATGCTTAATTTTTTTTGATCTATTTCCATGCACATGTTTTGAAAATAAAAAGCTTTAATTAAAAAAGAACATGTGTGTGTGCCTTGTATCTATGATACCTGTGCGCATTTATATGCATATAAATGCACAAATAATCATAGTGCTTTGAAAACATTATAACTCCATGCCGTTAAGTAAAGTCCTGATTATTTTTATAAAATATGTGATAATAGATATTCGCCCATTGGTTTTTCTTTTGACTTTGAATGAAGCCTAGAACAAAAGCCATCCCCTCTCACTGATTATTTTTCTTATCTTTCTGCAGGAGTATATGCTTTTACTGCCAGTATTCAAGAGAGAGAGTCATAGAAGAAAAAGGAACAGGAATTGAAAATCCACTGAGGAGAATGTGTGTGTGTGTATGTGTGTGTGTGTGTGTACATATGCGTGTGTGTACGTGCGCGTGTCTGCTGCTTCCACACATTAACCGCGTGGTTTTTATGCAAAAAAAAAAAAGGAAGGAAAGAAGGAAGGAAAGGAAAGATGTGCCCCATGCATTTTAATTTCGCATGAGCATGGAATCCCCTCTCGTTCCCGGGATCTCAGAGCGCCCCGTTGGTGACGCAGCACACACACGAGACACTGACCACACTCTTACCAGCTTCGTTTAAAGTCATCACAAAAGATCACAATTCCTGTGGCCGGATGGACAGAAGACAAGTCGACAGAAGTGATTGAAAGACACTCAAATGGCTAAACCCACAGCAGCTCGCCTTATTTCTCTTGGACCCAAACTGTCAGGGCATAAACACTGTTTGTTTCTTTTTTAAAACATCGGTAGTTTTGCTGTAAATAAATAACACTGTATAAATTCTAACAGAAAAATAGAATAAATATGGATAAGGCACTGCCTCTTAGGACACAAAGTATCACAAATGCATTTAACAGACCAGGTGGTCCAAGGGGCTTCACCTATGGGGGAGACTTGGGGCCGGGGCTGGGAGGGATTGGGGATCTTCACTGATTCTTGTATATTAGCAATTATAATGTTTGTATATGCAAAACTGCTAGCTTGATTTTAAAAAAATCTTTAAAATCTGCTGCAAATTTAAATGATTCCCAAAATGAGGAATTCTGTAGTTCTGTGAAAATTTTTTCTGCAGAGTACTAATATTTTGATGCATGTGTATCACCTTATTTTGATTAAAATCTTTTCCAATTTTGCAAACACTACAGTATACCGCGACACAAAAGAAGATTTTATCTGTAAACACAACGCCCTTCATCTACTATTTGTTGCTGTTGCCAATTTTTCAATGAAACAATCTAAAAAAAGGAACAAAAAAAAAAAAAGACTACCATAGTTGCTTTTGGGGGAGGGGGGTGCTAACTGTTACTGCTTACAAAGGGGAGTTAATGCTTGCAGCTTTAGAGATGGGTTGGTGCTCGATAGAAGCACAAGTTTTGGTATTTTAAAAAAATGAACAGAAAATATTAGCTCTTAGACTGGCAGCACGCTGTAAAATTATTACCGTCTTGTGTACTGGCGCTCAGATGTAGAATCTTTCAGCAAGCCAATCATCTGTAACCATTCTAGCACTGTAACATTAGGTTCTTAAGGCTGCTGTGTTTTAAGGGGCATTTTTATTTGGGTTTTGGTGAAATACTTTAATTTGTTGATTATATTCATATCCAAACAGCATTCATTGACAAATAGCTCTAATGACATATGTATGAAAAAAAAACACACTGGATGATCTAGTTAATTATTTAAGCATAAAAATAAATTGTGTTAAAACTCTTCACTGGTGCGTGCTCTGAAGTCTCCTTATGCTTGTCTGACCAAAGGTAATTATCCCTTCCTGTTTTTATTCATTTTCATCCTTGGGGTGCCTTAATCACCACCGCATCTTGGTACAGAGGAAAGAGCCCCAGCTCTGGAGGTACAGACTGGATTCAGATCCTGCTTCTGATGGTTACCTGAGCAACTTCGGGCAGATCGTTTCCCTCAGTTTCCTCATCTGTAAAGTAGATGACCTCTGTGGTCCCCCCCACTCTCTGATCTGATGAAGTTGTGTATGTGATTTGCCTAATTTCACCTTCTAATACAAACTGGTTATTTGTACAGTGTGCCTTTGTTCAAAGGCAAAATATAGTTTCATGAAATCACAGAATACAAGAGCTGGAAGGGACCTTAGAGAATTGTAAGCCAGCCTGCTTGAAGGGTTGACTTGGGGTTGTTTTATAATTTACAAAAAGGATGAATGATAAACATTAGGAACATCAATAAAACTTGGTTCGTGTCTCCACCAGATTTCTTTGTCAATTGCTATTTACCTTTCCTTGTGGATGATCATGGTGTATAGTTGATAATAACAGCTGACGTTTGTTTTACAAACCTACCTAAGGAAATAGGTACCCTTATCCCCCTTTTATAGATGAGGAAACTGAGGCTGTCAAAGGTTTAAATATCTTGTCTTGGGTCCCAGCTGGTATTTAAGACAAGATTTGACACATCTTTTTGATTATCTATTATGACCCCCATGACAGATGCCCATCTTGATTTCATTATTTTTATTTTTTCTATAAAATTTTAATTTATTAATTTATTTTTTTCTATAAATTTTGTTTCATATTATATACATTTATATTGATATAATAATTTTTATGTTAATAATTCTATTGTTTGAATTTTTACTAGATCTGGCATTTCATTAGTATGAAGAATTCCTCATTATTTTATTCTATTAATTTTTTGGTCCAGATCTGTTGTTTCAATAGTACAAGGAACTCAGGTAAGGGAAGTCCCTCTACCAATGCAGATCAAACACTATTCTACAGTGACGTTTTTGAGATTCCCTGGTGGTCTTGAGAGATTAATTGATTTCTATCCAGCATCACAACTGGGATACATGAGACAAACCTTGAATCAGGTGGAGCTAGACTCCGCAGCCAGCCTCCTATTCACTACGCCCCATTTCCATTCTATATTTATATTATCACTTTTGTTATTGGTAATTTTGACTTCCCTTGTTGGCCATTTGGGTTGCTTTCTTTTCCTGTTTTTTCAGTTGCAAATAATGCCAACTTCCCCACCCTTGCTCATACTAGAAGGACATGGTATGTCAATTGACGAAAAATTTATTTTCATAATTCTACTATATACTATACTGTAATTTCTCCTATCCAAATACACTTCAAATAGCAATGGTTACAAGCAAATACTGCAATTTTACTTTGAACTAAAATTTTCATCGTATTCTGTTTTATTTGCCTTATGGATTAAAAAATAATCAAGTCAGTGACAATTGATGCAGTTTGGTCCTTTGAGGTGTTCATAAGCTCCATGTGAGAGAACGGAGGCCTAGAAAAGGTAAGTGACCTGCCTAGAATTGACCCAGTAGTGAGGTAAGTGGCAGAGTTCACCACTATGTATGGATGAAAAGCTATTGCCAGTTTTATGTGTGGCCCAAGGATGTTGAAAGGGTAAACAGCATCATCTCACCAAATGGTCACAGAAGTCTCTCTTAGTTCTAATCTATGATCTATGAGAATGGCTTAATAATTGGAACAATTGGAAGAATATCAAGTGCTCATGGGTAGGCTGAGCTACTTTAATAAAAATGGCAGTTCTGCCTTTATCTATTATTCAGTGCCATACCAATCAAACTGCCAAGAAATTACTTTGTAGAGCTAGGAAAAAATAACAAAATTCATCTGGAAGAACAAAAGGCCAAGAATTTCAGGGGAATTAATGAAAAATGCTAAGGAAGGTAGCCTAGCTGTGCCAGACATAAGATTATATTATAAAGCAGCAGTCATCAAAACCATTTGGTACTGGCTAAGAAATAGAGTAGTCGATCAGTGGAATAGGTTAGGTTCACAAAACACAATAGAGAATGGATCCCATTTTGAAAATGGCACAGAACTTTCACCAGTCCTAGGCTAACCATCGCACAGAAGCTCATCTTTTAAAGTTTTCTATTTGTTTTATATTACATCTCTTTCCCGATAAATGCCACTTCCTGTGCAGAGAGCTACCCCCATATGAGAAAGAATGAAAAAGAAAAGGGAAACATTCAACAAAATTAACTATCAAATAAACCTGATGATATAGTTGGTTTTCTATACCATGGTCCCTCCCTGCTGAAAGATTATTCAGACCATTATGCAGTTGTGTTTAATTCTTTGTGACTTCATGGAATATATAATATTTCAATAATGTCCACGGTTTTCTTGGCAAAGATGCTGGAGTGGTTTGTCATTTCCTTCTCTCGCAGATTAAGGCAATTAGAGATTGACTTGACAAAGATCACATAACTAGTGGCTGGAGGCCACATTTGAACTCTGGTATTCCCGACTCTAGATTCAGTGCTCTAGGTACCAAGCCATCTAGCTGTCTCTTAAAAAAACAAAAAAATAGCTAAGTCTATAGATGTTCATCTTTCTTCTTGGAGATCAAACCTTTCATTATAATTTCATTGCATTCAGAGTCATTTTTTGTCCTTGTTGTTCCTGAAAATTACATCAATTTTTCAATTATATGTTTTGTTTTCCTAGTTTGGCTTCCTTCACTTTGCATCAATTCATCTACATCTTCCCATGCCTCCTCATATGGTCTTCATCTGCAGATGTTTTGTTTCATGTTCTATTTCAACCATGTATCATGATTTCTTTAGCTGTTTTCCAATCAATACCCATATATTTTGTTTCCAATTCTTTGCACACACACACTCTTTCTTTCTACTGGAAATATTTGGGGGCATTTGGGGTTTCTCTTTCACAGACCCTCCTTGGATCACGTGGAATCTCTGAGTCAAAAGGTATGGACACTTTTTTTGTTTTTGCAAGGCAATTGGGGTAATGTGACTCGCCCATCTAGTGAGTCTTCAATGTCTGGGGTCACATCTGAACTTGGGTTCTCCTCACTCCAAGACTGGTGCTCTAGCCACTGAGCCATCTACCTCAGTATTTAAGTGTCCTGGTATGGACACTCTTGGCTTATTTCCAGACTGCTTTCCATAATGTGGACCAATCCACAGTTCTGCCCCCAAAGTATTTAATGTCTTTCTTTCCACAATCCCTCCAACTTGGATTATTTTCTTCCTTTGAGAGCTCTCTAAGTTTGCTATGTGTGAATGGGACATTAAAAGCTCAGAAATGTTTTTTAAAGGCTCAACATGTTAACATTAGAAGGTTAACCCCAGACTCCTACATGACCATGAATCATGGATTGCTTCCATCTCAAAAGCCAAAAGCACAGAAGGCTCAAAGGGCACTAAAGGAATTCATGATGGCTACATGTCGTCAATAATGATCTACCCAAGATAATTGTATGAGAGTCCTCATTAGAGACATTATGACCGATAAAGGAAAAGGGACCAGCTATATACTCCCTTTGTGATGGACAACTTGAAGACTGCCCTGTAAGGTTTTAAAAGACACATGGAGGAGCAGCTAGGTGGCGCAGTGGATAGAGCACCAGCCCTGAAGTCAGGAGGACCTGAGTTCAAATCTGGTCTCAGACACTTAACATTCCCTAGCTGTGTGACCCTGGGCAAGTCACTTAACCCCAATTGCCTCAGCAAAAAATTAAAAAATAAATAAATAAATAAAAAATAAGACACATGGAAAGGCCTTCTGGGTGTCCCATGGACTCTCTATAATGGAGGCAAGGCAAGACATAGACAAGAATTACACAAGAAAAGCTCCAGAAGGGCTGCAATGAACACCACAACCAAGGACTTTATTTATACTTAAGAAGCCATAATTCTTTCAAAGAATGGTATATCAATGAATAACATAGTAATTGCTTCTAATAATGAAAATCTGGCCAACGAATCACTCAGAAATAAGGATTAAAGATTCCATTCAGATTTTCATAAGTTGACTGATATGGTGGCCAAAATACTTCCCAGGCATAGGTCAGCTCAGCGTATGAACAGCTTGATAGTCCCTCACCTCCCCCAACCCATCAGATTATGTCCAGAGGTAAGGTCCCCTGCCACAAGCCTGTCTTATTCTTCAGCTATCCAAGTGATTTTCCTAAAACTCAGGTCTAACCATGTCACCCCCTACTCAATAAACTCCGGAGCTTCCTATCACTTCTAGGCTCAAATACAAAATCCTCTTCCATAAGCTCCTTGACCCCTTTCCAGTCTTCTTGCCCCCCTCACACAGCTGCCCCACCTAAAGGCAATCCAGGATCAGCCGTGGGCTTCCTCATTGTTCCTGCACCCCCTGACTCAGTTTCCAGTGCATGCAAAGCTTCCCCTCCTCCTCTGTCTCCCCTTCTTTAAAGCTTCCTTTGGATCCTGGCTGCCATCTCCCTTCCCTTTAATCCCAGTGCTTTTCCTAGATGGGTCCTTTCCAATCATGTCTGCCCGTAGTTTGTCCATGGGCTCTTGTGCACTTGCCTCCACAATGAGATGGTGCGCTCCTCCAGAACAGGGATTGGCTCTTACTCGTCTCCTTATTCCCAGCACTTAGCACAGCGCCTGCCACATCATCGGCTGCTTAATCAATTCTTATTCATTGACTGGCTCCATTTTGTCAGCTGCAATTGACAAAGTTTCTGATGTTTATTTCAATTGTCAATTTCACATTTCTTCCGGACTCTAGTAAGGCTGCAATGGGATCCTGGCTGGTGGCCGCTGACGGTCACTGCGGCGCTGGCCACTCAGCCTGGTTGCTCCCTGCCCCCAGAAATGGCCACGCAAGCAACGAAGGCTCTCTCCACATTGCCTTGCTGGGTAAGACCTTCAAAACCTCTCTTAGACTTGCACGAACTGATGCTGAGTGAAATGAGCAGCACCAGGAGATCATTGTACATGGCAACAAGAAGACTATATGATGATCATTTGTGATGGACATGACTCTCTTCAACAATGAAATGCTTCAAACCAGTTCCAACTGTTCGGTGAAGAGAGCCATATACACCCAGAGAGAGGGATGTGAAAGGTGGACCACAACATAACATTTTCATGCTCTCTATTGAGGTTTGCTTGCATTGTGTTTCCTTTCTCTGATTTTTTTTCTTGTAGATATGATTTTTCTTGCACAACAATAAGTGTGGAAATATGTATACATATATTCGATTTGCCAATATTTTAACATAATTAACATGTAGTGGATACCCTGCCATCTAGGGGAGGGGTGGGGACTGGGGGGGGGAATTTGTAACAGAAAGCTTTGTAAGGGTTAATGTTGAAGAATTACCCATACATATGTTTTGCAAATAAAAAGTTTTAATAAAAAAATAAAACATAAAATAAAAAACCTCTCTCCCTTTCTCTGTCTCTCTCTCTCTCTCTCTCTCTATGTCTCTCTCTGTCTCTCTGTCTCTCTGTCTGTCTCTATGTCTCTCTGTGTCTCTTTCTCTGTCTCTTTCTCTCTTCCTGTCTGTCTCTTATTCTCTCTCTTCTCACTGTTTCTTTCTTCCTTTCTTTTCTTCTCTATTTCTTTCTTTGTCTGTCTGTCTGTCTCTCTCTCTAAATCTGGTCTCAGACACTTAACATTCCCTAGCTGTGTGACCCTGGGCAAGTCACTTAACCTCAATTGGCTCAGCAAAAACAAACAAACAAAAAAGGTATTTATTAAGTGTTTATGATGTATCGAGCACAAAGGTAAAGATTGGGGACCCAAGCAAAGGGCAAAAATACTAACCCTGCTCTCCTCAAAGTGGGAAAGGCACCATAACTCTTATATCAACTAACTGTGTCTGTATAAGAGAAATGCAGAGCAGATGGACAGGATTCTCAGGAGGCAGGGAGTGGAGCAATTGTGAAAGGCTTCCTGCAGAAGGTGAGATTTGGGTTGAGGCTGGAAGATCCAGAGGCAAAGGTAAGACCTGAGGAGGGCATGGGGGCAACCGGCACATAACGAGCAGGCAAACATTTGCTTCTCTGAACTCTCATCCTGCGGAGTTCTTTTCTTCTCCTGGTTTCACAGAAGCCACAGTTTCTGCCTGTAATGACATCATTTGCCAGTTACTGTCTTCCTGTGGCCCATCCCAGGAGTGTCCCCCTTGTTAGCAAAACCATCAGTGATCCGGAGCATGAGCAGTAGAAAGTCTCCTGAAGAAATCACAAAAAGCATCTCATGGATGGTCCTGGACTTAGCTACCCTGCCTCCTCCTGGGGACTTTGGGCTGTTGGGGAACTAGACAGGAGTGCAGACAATGCACCTGTCCTTTGGATGTTGGGACACCCACCAAGTAAAAAGCTACTCACTGGGTGACTAAGGGGGCAGCTGTGGTCTGGAGCTGGAAGGGACCGGAGACATCATCATCTGTTCCAACCCCTTCATTTTACAGATGAGCCAACTGAGGCCCAGAGAGGGAACATTGCATTTATAGAACTCTTTAAGATTTGCTGAGCATTTTACATCTATTATTCCGTTAGATCCCCGAACAATCTTGTATTATAAATCCCACTTTATATATGAGAATACTACACCTGAGTGCAGTTAAGGGTCCAATGGCTAGGGGAACTTGAATCCAGGTGTTATTAATTCCATGTTCACTATTTTATCGCCTCCAGGTGGGGAGTTGGAGAATAATACAAAGCTTGGGTTAAGGAAAGGAGGAAGGAAGAAAGGAAAGGAGGAAGGAAGAGAAGGGGAAGTATAATATAGGATTTCAGTCCCTTGTGTGGGGGCCTAAATCTATCCCAGTTGGGGCAGTAGCAGACCCCCCAGAGGACTTTTCTCTCTTTTTAATCCACTTTCCTAGCTCAGTTTAAAGGCCAAGTGAAGGGATAATGCTTCCCTAATCCTTTACATGTTGCCAACCCCACTCTGTCTTTGATCCTGAAGACCCAAGCAGCCTCTGGATTTGAACTAAAAGGAGAAAGGTGAGAGAATATGAGGGGAGGGAGGAGTAAAAAAGATGAAGAGAGTGGAAAAGAGAAGAGAAAGGGGAGGGAGAAAAAAAGAGCAGGGAGACAAGAAGAGGGGATGGGGAGAGCACAAGAGAAGAAAAGAAGAGAGAGAGGAGAAAAGAAGGGAGGAATAAGAAGGGGAGGGGAGGGGACAGGGAAAGAAAAGAAGAGAATCCACCTTATGATTTCCAGAAATAATACACAGAGAATATTGAGAGGCAAACCAGCGAAGGGATGGAGGTGGCTGGGCATTCATAGTGAACAAAGACTAGTCTGTGGGCCCAAGAATTCGACTCTCCCAGGGCTGGCCGGCCAGCCGAGGCTCACAATTTTGCAGCTGCCCACAAGAGACCTTGTAACAACTCCTATTACTCCCGAAAATCAGCAGCAGCCTCACCCTTCGCAGAGCTGTGTGTTCAGATAGTCTTTGAAATCCTTCTTCTCTTTTCCCTTTCCCTCTTCTCTTCTTCTCTTCTCTCTCCTCCTCCCCCAGGCCCAATCCCAACTCCCTTTTTTAGGAAGGAAAAAAAGGAAAGATACAGTTTGGGGGTAGGAAAAGATTTGCCATTCCGCCTCCTTAACAGCAACTTGAATTAAGGTGGAAATCTAATCAGACCTTTGGGCCACAATTTCCCAGAATCTCATCGAAAGCCCATTCTTGCCTCCTGACGTTTTTGTTGTTGAGTTGTTTTCAGTTGTGCCCAACTCTGTGACCCCATTTGGGGTTTACTTGGCAGAGATACTGGAATGGCTTGCCATTTCCTTATCCAGCTCATTTTACAGAAGGAGAAACTGAGGCAAATGGAGTTAAGTGACTGGACCCAAGATCACACAGCTAGTAAATGTCTGAGGCCGGATTTGAATTCTAGTTTAAAGTGGGGAAGGAGAGAGAATTTGGTACTTAAAATGTAAGAAAGAGAGAGGGAAGAGGGGAGGGGAGGAAAAGAACAACTTTAGGAGAGTAACAACATGTACGCTGATGAAGGAGTCTAAACTCAAATTCGCATGGCACCCACAGGAGGAACTCCTCTGACCTCTACGTCCCATGCTGCTTCCTGTTTGTTCCCAGGGTCTTTCCTTCTCTTCTTGATATTTTCTACTCTCTTCAGCTTATTAATATTGTTCCAGAGGCAGCTAGGTGCCACAGTGGATAGAGCACCAGCCCTGAAGTCAGGAGGACCCGAGTTCAAATCTGGCCTCAGATACTTCCTAGCTGTGTGACCCTGGGCAAGTCACTTAACCCCAATTGTCTCAGCAAATATATATATGTGTGTGTGTGTATATATATTTCCATTTACACCCTCTCCTGCAAATAAACTTTAATCTGATCAGCAAATATAATTACAGAGTGGCTGAAAGGTCTCTGACCTGGGAATAATCCATTGTTCAATCATCTCCCCATATGTATCTCACTAGAGACTGGACGTTTCTCCTGTTCTTGTCAGATTAACTCATTTTCCCCCTTTCTGGCTCCTAGGCTAACATTGATTATGGGGGGGGGAGTTTAGTTCCCACTTTTTAAAAATAAAAAGTAGACTAGATAACCTGATACTAGGAGGAAAACCAAAGTGAAGGGGAGCCCTTCCCTGGAGCCCATCCAGAAGCCAGAGGCAGACATATCTGCCTGCAGGAGCAAAAGCTGGCTTCCCAGCTTAGGCTCCTTCCTCCTTCTGGGAAGTGGGGTGGCTTCTGGCCACGTTTCAGAGCCAGGGAAGAAGTGTTGGGTCTCTGAGGAAGTATCGCGCCAATGTCCTTATCCGGGCAGCAAACACACTGATCAGCCTCAGCAAAGACAAGTTTCTTTGGAAAGGGAGAGCAAGGGTGATAGAAAGCCCCCTTCCACGGGAACCCCCCTGCCTCTCCAGGCTCCGCTCCTGACCCTCTGGCCTTGTCTGCCTCCACCCAGCAGCTTTCTCAGCCTGGAGGCAATGAGAGCTAACGGGTAACATTCCTAGAGCACCCCCTCTGCCAACCACTGTGCCAGGAGCTTTACAAATATTATGTCACGTGGTCCTCGTAACAACTGGGAGGCAGGTGCTGTTCTGATCCCATTTACAGATAAGGAAACTGAGGCACACACAGGTTAAGACAACAATAGTCACACGGCTCACAGGTGTCTGAGTCCATAGTGGAGCTCAGGCTTTCCTGACTCCAAGCCTGGCACTCTATCCGCTGTGCTGCCGCCATTCCTGTGGATGGTTATTCTCATCCTTTCTCTCCCAGCTCTGCTTCTGGCTTGGGACTTTCCCTCACACTTCAGCTCCCCTCAGTGCCTTCCTCCATTAGAAGCTAAGCTCTTTGAGGCTTGGGACTTTCTTTCTTTTTGCTTAATTTGTCTATCCAGCAGCCAGCACAGTGCCTAAGTGCACTCGGAGAGTCCAAGATAGATGCTCCAGCGGTCCATGCATCGAGATGAATGAATGTGTCATTCTCTGCTTTTTTTGGCATCTTCTCCAAGAAATCTCTGAGCCAAGTCCTGCCACTGGCCAGTTTCACAGTGTCTGTGCTGGTGGATTCTGGGCCGATGTCCATGTGGAAATGTCAGGTTATATACTCCAGAAATGTAAGTTGTGAGTGACCAGTTCATCCTCCCAATGGCATAGATTCCCCAGAAGCCAAGCCTCAGTTTACCATTTCTATAGCCCAGATCCTCTGGCACCTGGAGACACATCGGAGACAGTGAGAGGTTTGTCTTCAGAAAGACTTGATTTCAGATACTACCTCCTATACTTATTAGTTATATAACTTGGGACATGTGGCTCACACTGTTCTTTCATTGATGGAATGATGGGGGTGAGCTTTATGGCTTCTAGGAACTCTTCCAGCTTCAAATCTGTGATCTGGTGTTTTATATTATACATAACACATACATATATAATATAAACATTATATATAATATATATGTTTTATATAGATATATATGTACACATATATATATATATATTATATATAACTTATGAGGTGACAGATAAGGCCCCTAGACAGAGAAGTGTCTTGTCAAAGATTACCTTAATAAGTATTTGTGGGTAACTTCCTGCAAGCTCTGCTTACTTCTTTTTATCAGTTAAGCTCAGCTAGAGTTAAGCCGAGACATGTTTCATCTGTCCGTGGATGCTCAGCTCTGTCTGGGCACCCGGCCCCATCCCACAGGAGGTTGGCGTTCAAATGGTATGAGCATTAGACAGGAAGCCACCGCCCCATGGCTGTGCCATGCTGCAGCAACCGAGGCAGAGGCGTTCCCCCAACGCAAGAGTCTAAAGAAAAGATGGATGGAAGAAAGACGCATTAAGACCAAGATTACTCATCCTTCAAGAGTCCCACGTGTGGGGGCTCCCCTCAACAATAGATATTGGGTTCACTTGTGGCCACAAGAAGGATCATCCCCTGATGGCCACTCCTGTGGTCCTCGGCCTCTCCAGCCGGGCCAGTAGCTGAAGATTTTCATTGATTAGGCCCTCAGAATTTGACTCCTCAAAGCACAGACCTGACCATGTCACTCCCTTCCGCAAAATAAAACCAAAAATCACACTCGCCCCTAAAATAAAATATGGATGCTCCTGTTTGGCGTTTCAAGCCCTTCATCTGGCTCCCATCTGCTTTCTAGATTTATGGTCTCCTTCATCCACTCTGTGTTCCCTTCCCTCTGTATCCCATCCCCCATCTCTGGGTCCCCACATATAGATAGTCCCCCCCAAGTTAGAAACGCACTTCCAGATGCCTCCATTTTCATTCTAGTTAAAGCGGCGATTCCTAGAGCGACTGTTTTTACCTTTTTTTGGATCATGGACCTTGCTGTTAGTCTAGTGAGATTTGTACCTCTTTTCAGATAATAGTTTTGAATGTATAAAATATTAATGCATTGGATCACAAATGAAACCAATTGTATAGGGCACCCCACAAATCAGTGTGATTCTAAACTACTAACACTTAATATTAAATTACTGAAATGCAGTTATCAAAATTTTTTTAAAATAAGTTTATGGAACCAACTTAGAAAAACCCCTATTAGAGGAAACATATCCTGCTCTCCTGCCAGGTGCCAATCTGCTTTGGCAGCAGAAGTTCCCTACACCTATGAAACCACAAGATCGATCTCTACCCTCTCCCTGTGCTGAATGCATCATTGTGCCCATTTTATGGCCAAGGAAACAGACTCAAGGAGATTTATTTCTTTTTTTGGGGGGGGTTAAATATTAAAAGTTGGCTTTTACAGAGAGCATTAAGATTTGCAAAGTGTTTTTATTTGTGAGTCCTCTCTATGACCATGAGGTTGTGACTCGGTGTCAGAAGTAGGATCCTTCTGCCTCTAGAACTGGGGCTCTTCCTGCAGGACCTCACTGCCTCCCCAGAATGGGGGTGTCTGACTCTGACTGTTGTCTCGATACTCCCTGCTCCCCTATTCCAGTGCCATGGACAATGAGTCATCCTGGAACATCTCCTCTGGCAAGGAGAGCTGGCTGTGCTCCTGGACCCAGTTAGGACTTGCCCCACAGAGCGAGCTTTATGAACCAGCTCCTGGGCAGCCTTTGATGAGGGCGTTCTACCTCCTTCCAAAGCTTCATCTCAGGTGATTTTCCATCAGTGACTGGAAACCTGCACCTGGAAGGTTGGGGGGGGGACTTCCGGGTGTCTTAAAAATCTTTTCCATAAAACGCTTTTCTCATGGTCCCTGAACCTGTCTGACTTAGAAATTCCTGGTCATATCACCTTAGACTCTGTCTAGTTTAACAATCCCATTTTATAGATGAGAAACTGAGTCGCAGAGAAGGCGAGTCAACAGCAGAGGCAAGATCCAAACCCGGGATAGCATAGACGATGATCCCAGAATCATAGATTTCTGGATGGAAGGAACCTCTGAGGCAGTCTTATCCAATCCCCTTATTCCAGATGGAGAAACAGAGGTTTAAGCAACTCTGGGCTTTCAGCCAGGGTCCTTTGACTACCTTATTGACATTTAGCACTTAATAAATGCTTGTGGATCGAGTTTCTCTGGACCTTGTGGCGGAGAGGAAGTGGACTCTTCTCGGACACCAAGGCAGAATTTGAACCTTTGTCCTTTATCTCCAGAGCCAGTGGGGCTTCCTACTGGGCTACCCTATCCCCTGACTCTCAAGTGAAGGCCCTTTCTCCTCCCCATATTATTTTTTCAACCTGTGGGTCTCTAGGACAGAGAGGATACAAGTCCCAAATGAGCCTTTCGTTGGCCAGTCTTGCTCAGGCCAGAGTCCCCTTGCAGCCCCGTGATCTCCCATTTTCCCAGATGTGATGGCCCTTTGCTGCTGCCTCTGGGCCCATCTTCTCACCCTCTGCCTTTGTATTATGGGCTTCTCTCCAATAGATCTCTGGCCCAGCTTTTCCCTCCATGGCCAAATGAGGTCCCCCACCAGAAAGAATGACCAAGTCAGTCTATTATTTTATACCTCGTTTTTTAATTTTATGACCAGCTTCTTGTGCACCCTGACTGACTCCAAACAAGCTTCTCTAGGACAAAGCTTCATTTTCTACCTGATGTATAACTCCTAGCAATGCCCTGGACATAGTAAGTGTTAAAGAAACAAGACAAATTCATATGAAAAGGTGCTCCAAATCACTATTGATCAGAGAAATGCAAATCAAGACAACCCTGAGGTACCACTACACACCTGTCAGATTGGCTAAAATGACAGGAAAAGATAAGGATCAATGTTGGAGGGGATGTGAGAAGACTGGGACACTGATGCATTGTTGGTGGAGCTGTGAATGGATCCAACCATTCTGGAGAGCAATTTGGAGCTATGCTCAAAAAGTTATCAAACTGTGCATACCCTTTGACCCAGCAGTGTTTCTACTGGGCCTATATCCCAAAGAAATCATAAAGGAAGGAAAGGGCCCCACATGTGCAAGAATGTTTGTGGCAGCCCTTTTTGTAGTGGCTAGAAACTGGAAATTGAATAGATGCCCTTCAATTGGAGAATGGCTGAATAAATTATGGTATATGAATGTTATGGAATATTATTGTTCTGTAAGAAACGACCAGCAGGATGATTTCAGAGAGGCCTGGAGAGACTTGCATGAACTGATGCTGAGTGAAATGAGCAGAACCAGGAGATCATTATACACGGCAACAACAGTACTATATGACGATCAACTCTGATGGACATGGCTCTCTTCAACAATGAAATGTTTCAAACCACCTCCAATTGTTCACTGAAGAAAGCCATATACACCCAGAGAGAGGGATGTGAAATGTGGACCACAACATAACATTCTCATACTCCGTGATTGATGTTTGCTTACATTGTGTTTCCTTTATCTGATATATCATTTGAGTAGATAAGATTTTTCTTGCACAACAATGATAAGTTTGGAAATATGTATACATATATTCGATTTGCCAATATTTTAACATAATTAACATGTAGTGGATATCCTGCCATCTAGGGGAGGGGTGGGGAGTTGGGGGGAAAAATTTGTAACAGAAAGCTATGTAAGGGTTATTGTTGAAGAATTACCCACACATATGTTATGCAAATAAAATTTAAAAAAAAATAAAGAAAAATAAAAAAAAGAAACAAGACAAATTGTCCAACATTTATTGAGGGCCTACTGTGTGCCGAGCACTAATGATTAAACTAGAGATGAGCACAGAAAAAAAGTGAAGGGAAAGCTTCTTGCAGATGGTGAATTTTCAGCTGAGATTTGGCAGGAATAAGGGGATCCAGGAGGTGGAAATGGGGAAAGGAAACTGCCCAGAGACAGGAGATGGGGTGTCATGAAGGAGTTGTCAGGTGGTGAGGGTCAGTGGATTGCAGAGGGCATGCAGGAGAGTAAGGTGGGAAAGGTGGGAAGACACCAGGTTATGAGCAGCTTTAAACGCTGGGCAAAGCTGCCCAATGGAGATGGATCCCATGTGGAAAAAGAACAAAGAACTGGGAACCCAGCTATCTGTTTGTCCTGTCCTTAGGTAACTGAGAGGCAACTGGCACATCCCAGGGAAAGGACACCAAGCTGTCACTTCTACAGGAAGGTGCCATGGGCAATTCATGGGCAGTCCAAGAACATGCAGGGATGATTGGCCAAACAAGCAAGAGAAGCAGAGCGGGCGCCATTTGTACTGGAGCCTGTACATGGGTCAGCATTCATCTGGGCAACCCCTGTGCCAGGAATGCCCTCCCTCCCTGCCTCTCCCTCTCCAAATCCTCATCCATCAATCTCACCTCCCCCTTGGGGCGTTTCCTTCTCCCTCTCTCCAGATTAGCTTGTATAACACATCTCATATGTATTGTGTCTCGCAGAATATTTTATATGGATCTCTTCTGTATGTTCTCACGTGAGCTCATGTTGACGTGTACAATGTAAGCTCTTTGAGGGCAGAGGGTATTTCATCTTTGACTTAGTATATAGTGTCTAGCACCTAGTAGGCGCCTAATGAATGTTGGCCGACTTGAAATTAGAAACTAATTTGTGTTCCCCTAATTTTCCATCTGTTTTGAGGGGTGGAATGGGGTGGAATTAAGTGCCGTTTTTCCCTTGGCAAACACAAATCATCTCTTTTTCTGAACCTCATTCTTCTCATCTCTAAAATGGAGATTATAATATCTGTAATGTCTCCTTTGTGAGCTTGTTATGAGAAAAAGTGTCTTATGAATCTTTATGAACTAAGAGGAGGAGGAGAAATAATAAAATTAATAATGTTAATTTTCTTTTACTTGGAAAATGCTTAATAAAGGACCAAGTAATGAAATCTAAATTCATAATCAAACCATCATGTCATGAATAGGAAATGGTACCCACAGAAGATCCACAGTAGGTAGAGAAAATGGAAAACCTGAACCAATAAATGTGTGTGACGACTGTTAAAGGGGATGTTCTCTTGGTTTCAGATGATCCTGAGAACAAGGAAGGGAAGGAGGCTCAATTCCTGTTTTGCTTCTTTGTTTTTGTATGTGTTTTCTTGGTATATACTTGTCCATGCACATGTTGGCTCCTCTGATAGAGTGCAAACTCAGTGAGGGCAAGGACAGTGTCATGCGTGTCTTTGGCCCTCTGATACCTAGCTCAAATGGGACAGCTCATGGAATCATGGGTAAAAGCTGCATATAACGCCTCCCCCCCACATATACCCATTTTACAATAAGGAAACTGCCCCAGGGACCACAGAACAAGTAATAAAATTGAGATTTGAGCCCAGATCATCTGAATCCAGATCCAGAGTTCCTTCCATTTAATTTAATCAATTAATTTATTATTTATTATTTTAATTTAATAATTGCTTTATTATTATTTATTTGTTAATTTAATAATTGCTTATTATTGTTTATTTATTAATTTAATAAATGCTTGTAGGCTTGCCTTTCTCTGCCAAGAACAAGAACCTTTGGGCTAGGAGTAGATACCCCCCTCTCCATATGGAATACCATGGCTGGAAATGTTAAACAGTCAACCATTAATATTCTCCAATAGAAATGGTTTAGCCTCCCTAAATTCCTACCCACATAAAGTATGGAAGTGACTATGGGCTCTTGACGTCTATGTGAGGGGAATGTAAGCACTGGTATTTCCTACCAGACTGATAGTACTTTAGCTATCATATAGCAAGCATTTATTATTTATTATTTATCAAATAGCAAGCATTTATTAAGCACCAGCTGTGTACCAGGCACTATGCTAAGTGCTAGGGATACAAAGAAAGGCAAAAGAGCATCCCTGTCCTCAAGGAGCTTACGTGCTAATGCGACAGTCCAGTATAGTTCTAACACCAGAAGGAAACTGCTGTCCAAGGACCAACATGAGTGAATATTCAGAGACTTCCCCTTGTTAGTCTAAAATTAATTATTTGATTGCCCTGGGTCCTGCATGGCCTCTTTCTGCTTCCACAGAGATGATACAGTGGGAAGAGCAGAAAATGGGGTGAGAGAGAGCTAAGATTAGCGGGGTTTTAGATATCTATAAGCATTAATGAGCAGGTACTCCAAACATGTACACCACTGTTTCCAATGACTCCAGGCTTCTCCCTAGGACCATGCCTTCAAATGTTCTCTTGGTGACGCTGTGGGGCCGTGAATCTTGGCTTCCCACACCCTCCAAAGAATCCAGATTTCAAGGGGACGCTAAGGACCAGAGAAGTTCATGGTGGGTCCAAGCAGACTGCCATATTTCTTCCATGAAGTCTAACGTACAAGAAGCATCATGGAGGACATCTTGACCAGAAGGTAATTGAATGGCAAGGTGGATCACTGGTTCCCATGAAACTCAAATGACCTGGAAGAAGGAACCCCATGTGTTGAATAACTCCTCCATGGAGAATTTATAGGAAACCCTAGACCAAAGGTGGGAAAAATTTTTTCTGCCCAGGGCCATTTGGATATTTATAATATCACTCTTGGGCCGTACAAAATTGTCAGCTTAAAAACTCAGCAAATGTTGTATCTACCCTTCAGACCCAATGATTTCACAGGCCTTCTACAGCCCCCAGACCAGATGTTCCCCACTCCTGCTGGAGGCAGAGAAGAAAAGGCCTGGGCAGGTTGCTATCTGTACCAATGGAGGGAAGGTGCAGATGAATCATAACTTAAGTCTTTTTAAAACAAACAAAGCTCTCCATATGTGTCATCACATTTGAGCCTCACAATGACTCCATGAGGAGGGAACAAGGGGCATCATTATTCCCACTTCACAGATGGGTAAACTGAGATTCAGAAAAATTAAGTGATTCCTATGGTCACAGAGTAAGTCAGAGTTGGGACTGAAACCCAAGTAGTGGCTGTATATTCCATGCTCTTCCTGTCTTCCATGATGACGTTTTCTCAGAATTCCAATCAGAAGAGTTAAAAATATTCTGGATTGGGACAGCTAGATGGTGCAGTGGATAGAGCACCAGCCCTGAAGTTAGGAGGACCTGAGTTCAAATCTGGTCTCAGATACTTAACATTCGCCAGTTGTGTGACCCTGGGCAAGTCACTTAACCCCAATTGCCTCAGCAAAAAGCAAAAATTAATTAATTAATTAATTAATTAAAATAAAAATATACCGGATTCCAGGAATTCACATGATAAATGTTCAAATATCGAGGCAGGGCCATGGACATGGCAAGATGTCGTTTGGTCTTTTTGTCATGTCCAACACTTCATGATCCCATCTGGGGTTTTCTTAGCAAAGACACTGAAGTGATTTGCCATTTCCTTCTCCAGATCCTTTTACAGATGAGGAAACTGAGGCAGAGGGAAGAGACTTGCCCAGGTTCACACAGCTAGAAAAGTAAATGTGAGTCTGGATCTGACTTGAAGAAGGTGAGACCTCCTGCTCCAGATCTGGAGATCAATCCACTTCACCTTCTAGCTGCCCTATGGAAAGGGTGGGTGAGGGCAACTAGGGTCTGTGGCTGAAGAATATGTGGTGCAGGATGGTGCTTGGATATAGCTAACAGAGGAGTCCAGATCTTCCTGGACTGATGACCGCTGCCCTCTGGAGCCTCTTTCATCTTCATCAAATACGCAGAGTTCGAGCTAGACTTGGAGACCATCTTGTCCAAGCTGCCCATTTTCTAGATGAAAACACTGAGGTGAAAGGAACTTGGAAACAGGGTCACACAGACATAAAGCATCAGAAGTAGGTTTTGAACCCTGGTCTCATTCTCTAAAAAGGCTGTTCTTTGCAAAGCTGAGACCCTCACACTGTGTGGAGGAGGAGCTGAGAAAAAGCAGAAGCTCGGAATCAGCGTTCTGGGCCCGGCGATGTCCTCGCCCATCTCTCCCCCACCTCTCGGGCCAGCCTTGTCAACATCAGCTCTTGGTGTTCGTTTCACACTCGCTTAAGTCAGGCTTCGAAATCCCTCCCACCCACATTTGTTCTACCTTTTTCAGCCTCAAAATCAGCCTCATTCAGAGAAAAAAAAATGGAAGGGAAATGAGGATGGGCGAGGGAAGGCAGCTCAATTAATGATGCTTCTTACATCACAGCCTCAGCAATAGTCTGAGATGTTGCTTGGTCTTTATCTTCAACTCAATATTTATTAGGCACCTACTGTGTTCCAATCATTCTACTAAACAGCTGGGGATGTGGAAAGAAGCAAAAGACAACCAGCTCCTGCTCTCAAGGAGCTGAGGGAGTCAGCAAGCAAATATACAAAGCCAGTTCTATCCCAATTAAAACTTACCCAAAGTATCCTATTTATCGTCTTTCCCATTGTTTAAAAAATCAACTTATTCTGGAATATATTATACATATTTTTATGAACAATAACAACAGCTGTTATTTTTTAATGTTTTCATGTTTGCAAAGCATTTATTTTAGCCTCAATATAACCCTGTGAGATAAGCGCCAAAAGTACTAGGAGCTCATTGGGAAAATGAGACTGAAAAGCAGTAAAGGGCTGGTCCATAGTCCTACAACTAGTTAAATTATCTGAAGTGGGGGCGGCTAGGTGGGGCAATGGATAGATCACCAGCCCTGAAGTCAGGAGGACCTGAGTTCAAATCTGCTCTCAGACACTTAATATGTCCTAGCTGTGTGACCCTGGGCAAGTCACTTAACCTCAATTGCCTCAGCAAAAAAATAAATAAATAAATTCTCTGAAGTGGGGTTTGAATGAAATCTTCTTGTCTCTGGATTCACCAATACTGTTTATTTTCCCTTTCCATCTGTCTGACACTATTCAGCCTCCTTCATACTTTTTTATGCATCTACTTTTCCTAGGAGTTTTTATAGTTTTAAGTTCATTTGAGAGCCCACTGTGGGGCTACATCATCTCTTTAGATATCTCGCCTTTTTCTTTTTTGATGGGATCATTTGGAATAGAATTGTCAGGGTCTCTGAAAAATCTCCCAATTCCTCTTCAGCCTTTTTCCCTCTCAGTCTCAAAGGGTCAAATTTAAATACATGTGGCATCGGAGTAACAAGCTCCTGACTGCCAACTTTTCCTTTACCTAATGGGATTGCCCCCCAAAGGATGGTATAGCTTTTCTTAGAACTCCTTATAAAGCCCTGAATCTCCTTTTTCTGTCCAATTGATTCTGGGTTCTCACTGAAGACAGTACCACTGGCCGCTGCTATTCCAGGGACACTGCTAAAACACGAATGTAATGTATTTTGACACGGATAACATATTGGGTGGGTTGCCATCTAGGGGAGGGGATGGGGAGAAGGAGGGGAAAATCTGAAACACAAGGGTTGATGTTGACAAATTATTCATGCATATGTTTTGAAAATAAAGCTTTTTTAAAAAACATGAATGTAAAATCCCAAATCCTCCAACCAAGGGGACAGGGTGAGAAGGCTAAGGATGAAGCCAGATAATTCTCTTCTTTCCTTCCTCGCCCTCCCCGCCCAATCCCAAGTAATTCTTTGTAAAGGGTTGGCTGGAAGCTTTCTCCAGGTTTACCATTTGCTCCAAATCTCCTAGGTTCTGAACTAATTCTTGGTTTATTCCAAGTCAAGAGTATGACCAAGTAGGGGCAGCTAGGTGGCACAGTGGATAGAGCACCAGCTCTAAAGTCAGGAAGACCTGAGTTCAAATTTGATCTCAGACACTTAATATTCCCTAGCTGTGTGATCCTGGGCAAGTTACTTAACCCCAATTGCCTCAGCAAAAAAAAAAAAAAAAAGTATGACCAAATCTATCAACCAATCAGAACAGACTTCCTGTTAATGTTATTCCAATCTATCCAGTGGTTTTTCAGGGACTTTTCACACTGGGGCTAAAATCTCTGATTGATTAATTGAGAGGTGTTCTTACCCGATTAAGGAATCAGGATGTAGCATCTAATCACTTGGTTTAAATGGGATGAGATAATTGATCAATCAACTCCATGGCCCTGACCTCCCTGAAGGACAAAGACTTTCTCACTTGAATGAAGTAATGAATGAACAAACATTTATTAAATGCTTACCAAGTAAGTGTCCAGGGCTGTGTCAAATGATAGGAATACAAATACAAGGGGATTAATTACGGTATCTGCCTTCGGGAAGCTTCCATTCTAACATGGAGGACATAAGTATCTGCCAGTGAAGGCCAAGGAAGGGTGTTTTGCTCTGGGGAGTCACAGGGATGCTGAGGGTAGCCGGAGGACTCTTAGTTGACCTGCCCTTGCCAAAAGCATTGGAGGTGGTGATTTAATCAGAGCTAGAAGGCAGAACAAGTCAGGAAGGTGCCTTGGATGAAGCTTGATGAGGATCCTGGGGCTGGCCAGAGAAGACCCAGCTCGTTCACCCAAAGATACTGAGAAGTCATCAAACTGGTGTCTTAGCTTTTTTTAGGGCAGGGTCTCTGGAAGTGCCGTGGGAGATGCAGAATCAGGATGGCTTGGCCAGGGGATACGTGAAAGGAAAAACAAGTTTTAAAATTTTTTCTTAGAGAAAACAATGTTTTCTTGAACCTTTGATAAGCTTTAAAGAAGGGAAGTGAGTGAGTCAGGTATGCAGGAGTTAAACAGAGAGTTGGGATGGATGAGGAAGAAGAGGAGAAGGAGGAGGAGTAGAGGAGGAAGAAGAGGAAGAAGAGAAAGAAGAGGAATAGGGAGGAGAAGAAGGAGAAGGAAGGAAAAGGAAGAGGGGAGGGGAGGGGGAGAGGGAGGAGAAGAGGAGGAAGAAGAGAAAGAAGAGGAAGAGGGAGGAGGAGAAGGGAGGAGAAGGAAGGGAGGAAGAGGAGGAAGAGGAAGAAAAGGACAAAGAGAAGAAGGAAAGGAGGAGGAGGGGAGAGGGAGGAGAGAAGGAAGAAGAGAGGAGGAGGAAAAGGAAAGAAGGAGGAAGGGAGGATGGGAGGAGGAGGAGAAGGAGGATAACCCCATCAGCAAGCCTGTCAAGCCCTCAGGTGTTCTCGGCTCAGCTGGGAAGCCAAGAAGCCTGGGAGCCCAGTCCTGTTCCAGCCTGTGAGTATGAAACTCAATGCTGCTGCCTTTGCTGCCCCTCCCCTGCCCCACTTGCCTGATAAAGACTGGCTTGAGAACTGATTTCTCCTCTTCTGCATTTCTGACCCAAATCCTTCTCCCTGATTCTGACCCCAGCCTGATCCCTCCATCCGGACTCATTCATGGGGCAATCAGGTTTTAGATCTGGAGCTACAAGGAGTCTCAGAATTCATCTCATCTACCCCTTGATTTTCCTGGCAAGGAAACTGAGCCCCACTTAAGTGACTTGCAGGTAACAAAGGATTTAAAGCTGAACCAGGTCCTCTGACTCCAAACTGGCCCCGCTCAGGCTGATTTCTGTTTCTTAGACATTTGGGGTTGGCATTCTGGCTTGTAGGAACCCTTTGGTTCTTTGGTGTGCATCTCACACATTGGGCTGAGGATGTAAATGACCTTGACTGAAAGCAGGATGCAGGACTGAAGAAAAGAAGGCTTTCCTTGGAAGATGTCAAGTCTGTACCTCCCTCCTCACAGCAGAGAGGCTACTTACTGAAGCACAATGGCATGTAGAGTGTCAGATGGCATCAGTGTAAGGGAGATGATTTTTCCTCTTTTATTGTCATCGTTACAAGGAAGAAGCCAATTGGGAGAGTGCCTGAGCAAAGGGAGTATTCGAAAACTGTATTAAAAAAATAACAAAAGGGATCCAAAAACTTATTTTTAAACATGATTTGTTTTACAAGTTTTCACTTTTACGTGATTTTTATGTGGTGGCCTTTATGTTCATTCAACTGCCTTGATCTACTCAGACCACTCTATCTTTTCTCTTGCTTCTCCCTTCTCATCCCCTATCTTTCACCAATTCATGGATTCTTTTTTAAGTTTCACTTCTGTGAAAGCAAGAAAAATCAGTCTTCATCTGCTCTGCTGTCTCTTCACTACAAACTCCATTTTTTGTATGTGTTTTTTTTTAATTAAAGCTTTTTATTTGTATAACATATATATGGGTAGTTCCCCCACATTGATCTTTACAAAGCTTTCCATTACAAATTTTACCCCCAATCCCCTCCCCTCCCCTAGATGGCAGGAAGTCCACTACATGTTAATAATGTTGAAATGCTTGAGAAGTTATGCAAGAAAAATCCTATCTACAAGAAAAATAACAAGAATCAGAGAAAGGCAACACAATGCAAGCAAACATCAATAGAGATCATGAAAATGTTACGTTGTGGTCCACATTTCATATCCCTCTCTCTGGGTGTATATGGTTTTCTTCAGTGAACAATTGGAACTGGTTTGAGACAATTCTTTGTTGCAGAGAGCCATGTCCATCAGAATTGATCATCATGTAATACTGTTGTTGCTGTGTATAATGATCTCCTGGTTCTGCTCGTTTCACTCAGCATCAGTTCATTCAAGTCCCTCCAGGCCTCTCTGAAATCGTACTGCTGGTCGTTTCTTACAGAGCAATAATATTCCATAACATTCATATTGTGCTTTTGTTTTTTGAGTTTTATTCATTTTTACCCAGCTTGAGAGTCACTAATACTTAAACAATTGATCTGGTTTCCAGCTGAATAGACATTTAAGGAAAATTATGAATTAGGAAAAGGTAATGAATAAAAGACATAGTCCATAAAAATGGAGTCCTATCAACCAATTAGCAAATATGTATTGTTTTGTAACCCCCAATAGAATGCAGGCTCCTAGGAAACAGTAGGTGTTTAATAAATGCTGGTTTTCATTTTGTAGAAGCAACTAGATGGTGTAGTGGACAAAGTGATAGTCTTGGAGCTCGGAAGACCTGAATTTAAATGTTGCCTTGGATACTTATTAGCTGTTTGATTCTAGGTCAAATCACTTAATTCTCTCAGGCTCAGGGTGCTTATTTACAAAATGGATATAACAATGGCACCTCCTTCTTGATTACTGGCATGAAGAATATATGAAAAATATATTCCTCCATATAAATGGTAACTATTAGCTGTTTCCTCCCTTTTCAGTATTTTGCACCTAGTAGATGCTTAATGAGTATTTATTGAATTCGACCGCATTTCAAGCAATTCAATTCTGAGAGGTAAGAAATTGAAGAGTATTTCATACTAAATTATCTTTCTCTGGCTCAAAACATAGAAAACTGAATTCCAGTGAATTCTAATTCTGGTAAATACCAATGAAGGAGTGATTGGGAGAGTCAGTAAGAACCCAGAAATTTAGAAGGCACCGAGAAAATGAGCACTAGGGAAATGGTATTAGGCTTCTAAATAAACAAATAATAATAATAAAACCACCAAATATTGGGTCTTAAAAGCACCTCCCACATAAATATGTCAGCAAAAGGAGATCAGAGCTAAGGAGATCATGGTTCCAGTGTAGTCTCAGTCAACAACTCTTTGGCAAACCCCTTAAGCTCCTTAGGACTCAATCTCTTCATCTATTAATGGGTAATAAGAACACCTGCCTGATCTACTTCAAAGCACTGTTTGTAAGAACAAAATGAGATCATGGATGGAAAAATGGAGGGAGAACTTTTGAGTGCCAGAAGGATGCACATTGTTGCTATTTTCATTGCTATGAACAATTTATTCAGCCTCGTATTACTCATCACCCAACACTGTTGGGGACCTTCCCTTCCTTTGGCATCTTAGTTTCATTTCATTTCTTATTTTTATTTCTTTGCTAAAACAGCCGTTTCTGGGAATTGAGCAGGAGAGATTTCTCACAACTCTGGTTGATTTTCTGGATCTGGTGGCTTTTGGCAGAGAGAAAAAAGCAACCAAAAGGTAGAAAGTAAAACATACAGCTCAGCTTTGGAAGCTTCTCTATGACTTATAAAGTGCAAGGAGAGCTTTGAGCTGGGAACTGGGATTTTTGGTAGGACCACCATGTACAAAACTGGACTTATCATCCTCCCCTCCAAACCCTGCCAACCTCCAAACTTCACTGTTTCTAATGAGGGCACCTCTAAAATTCTCCTAGTCACCCTGGTTCAAAACTTGTCCTTTAACTCTACTTGTGAGTAGGTGGACCTGGATTCTAAACCTGATTGTGGCCTTTATTAATTCAACAGACCCTGTTTTCTCATCTATAAAATAAGTGATTTGGGCCCAATCACCAGAGAAGCCCGTTCCAGTTCTGAGATCACTTACCCAGTCTTGTCACTACTTGCTCCATTACATCTCTTGTATGTATCTCCCTACTCACACGGTCCCTGCCCTCTTTCCATCGTTCTCATCTGATTCATTATAACAGCCCACTCATTGATCTCCTTGCTTTGGTCACTTCTCTCTCCAAGCGGAAATTTATTCCCTGAGATACCACTCTGATCGTCTCTTCCTTTTTCAAAAAGACTTTCTTGCTCCTTATGGCCTTTGGAATAAATGTGTTGACCAGGCTTCTCTTGTGTAAAATGGGCTACAGTGAATATACTCTGAACTCCCTTTCAGGGATCTAGTGGGATTTGGGTGCCTGTAGGCTCAAGCCCCCATCAGTAGTGTTCCCAGCATCATTAGCTACAGTAAGGGACAAGCACTCTAATTTCTTTTTTTACAAAAACATATTTACCTCAAAAACATAATAAGGACAAAAATACAAACATTTCCCCCAACATAAGAGCATATTTTCCCCTCTATCAGTTTGTTCTTTCAGTGGTCTTTGATTTGTACAGTTTCTAAATAGCACTAGCCATCAAGCTTAAAATCCAAGCTTAAATAGTACACTTTTTCTTATATCAGTTTAATTTTTGAATGATTTTTGATTTGGTAGTTTCTAAATAGTGCTTAAAATCCAAGCTTCAACAGCACACTTTTTCTTTTTCTTTTTTTCTTTTTTTTCTTTTTGCTGAGGCAATTGAGGTTAAGTGACTTGCCCAGGGTCACACAGCTAAGGAATGTTAAGTGTCTGAGATCACATTTGAACTCAGGTCCTCCTGACTTCAGGGCTGGTGCTCTATCTACTGCGCCACCTAGCTGCCCCAATAGTACACTTTTTCTTATATCAGTTTGATTTTTGAGTGGTCTTTGATTTGTACAGTTTCAAATAGCACTAGCCATCAAGCTTAAAATCCAAGCTTAAACAGATACTTTTTCTTATATCAGTTTGATTTTTGAGTGATTTTTGATTTGTACAGTTTCTAAAAAGCACTAGTCAACAAGCTTAAAATCCAGCATAAATCCAGATTCAGCTTTGCTACCTGCTGACTCAAGCAAAATCTTGCTTTACACCTACCTGTCTTCCAGGTTCCTAGACATCAAGACCCTGGTTGTCTAGATACCCGGATACACAAAGAGCTTGTTCTCCTGACATTTCCAAACCCATAGGGTCAGAGCCCCAAGATTAATGTTCTTCACCTAAAATGACACACTGAGTCAGAAGACTAAAGCCCTTTTTCATGTGTCCCATGACCCTCACCCTCCCCTCACCCAATGTCATTTAAAAAAAGTCCGCTAAAAAAGTCTTTTCCTAAGCACATGGTTAGCAAACCAAAACCAGTTACAAAGTGTCTACACAGGCTCCAAAGTTTCTCTCAGGTACTTCTATTATAAGTCATCACACCTCTCCCAGGAGCAAGCTCCCCAGCCTCTCCCACATGGGTAAGAGCCCCAAAGAGGCTCTCTATGTGTTCTAGTCCCCCATTACATCAGTTAATAATAGCACCTACTTCACAGGTGGTGAGGATTAAATGAGATAATTTACAAAGGGCTTTGCAAACCATAAGTGTTCTATAAACAATGACTATCATCATCATTCTCTTTATTATGGCCTAGGATCACATGGCTAGTAAGGGCCATGGTGGGATATGAACTCAGATCTTCAGAGCTCCCAAATCCAGTGCCCTCTGCAATAGATTTCTGAGAAGTCCTCCAGGATGAAATCTCTGATATTAAAAAAAATTATGTAATAAAGAGGAAATAAGCCACAAAATGGGAATGTTTCTTGACAAATATCATTTACCAAACGTAACAGGAGACAAGAAATGGCCAATTTGGCAGCTTTCTGTCACCAGTGTCTTTCTTTTCGTAAATTCTTTGGGGCGTTTAATCAAATTGTTCGTAGCTGTTCAGAAAATAATGAGAAGTGCAAAATAGGTAATTTCACCAAGTCATCGCATGGAGCAGCTTGAACTTTGTGCAGAGCCTTTCACTAGTTAGGGGTTTCATAAAAATTCCAGTGCTTTACCCAAAGGCCATTAAACAGCACGGAGAACTTTATTACCTTACAGTTGCATTAGACCCCACAGATGCAAGTGTACCAAGTGGAACAAAAAGGCTTAAACTAATTAGTGTATTGACTAAAGCAGAGTACCCTATTCCTAGTCATTGTGCTCCTTCCTCATCTGATCTCCCCATTGGACTACAATCTGGCTCTTGTCTTTCTACTTTTACTCCTTTGCTGAAATCATTCACTATAATGGCTTTATCTATCACCGATATGTAAATGGCTCCCAAATCTCAGCTTCTAGACCTGACCTTCTCTGAGCTCAAATAAAGGACAAGGGGGAAAACCTTCTTATTAATAACATTAATTATTAATTACTTATTAATAACA
Organism: Myrmecobius fasciatus; assembly: GCA_023553655.1. NCBI lineage: Eukaryota > Metazoa > Chordata > Mammalia > Dasyuromorphia > Myrmecobiidae > Myrmecobius > Myrmecobius fasciatus. The sequence goes on from JAJPUD010005330.1 coordinate 142,805, forward strand.
TTAAAAACATTATTAAAAATGTTCTAGGTACAGTGATAAGCATTTTACAACTATTCACCACAATCTAAGAAGGTAGATACTATCATTGGCCACATTTTACAGTTGAGGAAACTGAGGCAGACAAAAGTTATTGACTTGCCCAGAGCCACTCACCTAGTAAGTGTCTGAGACTAGATTTGAACTGGAATCGGTCCTCTGTCCATTGTACCTTGTAACTCTTCAGAGAGATTGATGGCCATCTCCACATCTTTGAAGGGCCATCACCTGGAAAGGGAATTACTCTGGTTCTATTTGATTCCAGTGGGCAAAACGGGGTAGACACAACTAAGAGACAAATTTGGTGGTGACGTCCTAACAATTACAGGTCTCCCAAAGTAAAATGGGCTCCTTCCGGATGCCAGGATTTTCCTGATGAGAAGCCTTCAATCAAAGGCTGGATGAGCTCCTGGCTATGTTGGAGGAGGGATCCCTAATCAAGTATGGATGGAGCTCAATGATATAAAATTCTCTTAATGTCAAAGCAGACACATCTGCTTTAATGTCCTGCCCAGAGCTCAATCTGTCTGAAATCTCTGCCCTCAGACAGGCTCTTCTTTCTGACTTTATTATTCATGTCCAAGGAATGACCATTCGGCAATTCTTCCTTTTTGGAAAGCTTTTGTTTTGTGGTCCCTAGGAGAACGGTTGCTGAACCATGGGAATGAGGGGAGTGGCTGGGGTGCTGTGTGAGTAACTGGGTCACTCTTCCAACATCCAAAGGTGGAGTTTAGCTAGGGATTCCAGGAGAACAGAAGATGGGTGTTGTTAATGATGGATGGAAGGCTGGCTACCATTGACTGTGAGCCAGCAACAGGTGATGAGCCAAGCCTCTGCACAGGGAAGGGGGAGGTCCCAGGTGTGAAGATAGCCTGGGAAATCTCCCTTCTTACTAGGGGTTTTATGGAGGCTCCTAGCGCCTGGCAGGAAGGTCACAGAAGTCGGGGGTGACGATGTACCTATTATTTCTCCCAGAGGTATCTCATGATACCTGCTCCCAGTGGGGAGGGAGGAGCAATTGGAAGAAAGCATGAATCTGTGATGATTTAGTAATTCTAATTCAACATGGCTCATTGGGAAAGTGCTCTGAGACTTTGCACCATCTAGTATACTTGATATTATCACTGATTCTTTTCTCAGTCCTATCCTTTCTCCCTCTGTAACACCCCTCCCCTCCCCTTGCTTCCCATTACCCCCACCATAGTAATAACAATTCACATTACATAGTGCTGAGTGCTTCAGTACCATTATCCCCATTTTACAGATAAGGATACTAAGGTTCGGAGATGCTAAGTGATTGCACCAGTAAGTGTCTGAGGAAGGATTTGAACCTCTCTTCCTGACTGTCCATTATGATATATATATACTGCTTATTTCCTAATCCAGACCCTCACCACTGTGCGTCCTACTCCACAGTATCCTAATAAGCCTTCTTTCCTTCCAATTACTCTGCACTTTAACCTATTCTTCCTACTACTGCATATATCTTAAAATGAGGACTTCTTGAGAACAGAGTCTGGTTTTGCTTTTCTTTGTATCCCCAGTCACACAGTAGGCGTTTAATATATGCTTGTTGACTGATTAGGCATTTAACAAATATTGAATAAATAAACAGTAACAAAACAATTAAAAGTACAACTGAAAGAAAATTTGTTGGAGGGGAAAAATCACCCACAATTCAGGTCATTAAGAAGACATTGTGGTTCAATGGGAAGGGGGCTAGCTGTGGAGTCAAAGAACCTGAATTTGAATGTCCCATGTGGAGCTCCCAACCATATGACCATGGACAAAGCATGTCATTTTACTGGACTTCAGGCTCCTTATCTGTAGAAGAAAGGGGTTGTACCAGCTGGAAGTTCCCTTTCGGATCTAAATCTGTGTAGATAATGCATAAGGACTTTCTAACTATGATCCCTGAGCCTGTTAGTCTAGGCTGCCTTGAGGGAAATGGAAAGGTCAGCCTGGAACCACAAGAAGAAGGGATCGATAAGGATGGTAGACATCATGGCTAAGTGGTGGGTCTGGCTCTACACAGAGACTGAAGGCTGCTGAAGAGTTTGAGAAACATCTTTGTGACTTAAGGAAGAAGTTTGGGGAGGACACCAGAGTCAGGCCCTATGGCAAAGATGCCTGGAGAAATAAATATAGGATCCCTGAAATCAAAGACCGGAAAACGATAGGTCACCTATCCTGAAAAACCGTTCAGCCCAACGAGAGCAGCACGAGGAGCCCCTGATCCTTCAGCAGCTATTTCACCATTGAGCCCCCCAAAGGATGGCATCCATCATCCTTGTTTTCCTGGAGGGTGTCTCATACGGGGACTGGACAGCATCCAAGCCCCTTTCCTGAAGGTGGGCATGTTGTGCCTTTCATTTTCATAGACCAAATGGATTCTCAATAATTCATCATCTGTATGAGGCAGAAAAGGAGACATGAAGTGTTATAAATCTTCTTCTACGATCAAGGGAAAAACTAAGTCAAGCCAAATTGAAAAATAATAATAATAACTAGGCTATTTCTATTCAAAAATAACTCTGTCCTGGGGTTATATTCAGTTCTGATTTCAATTTTCTCTTGGAATTGAGCTGCTTTCCCCACACCATAAAGCTGAGTATCTCTGCAGATGCTGGCACATTTGGAAAATGGGAGGCAAAACTCAGAGCTATGAATGTTCCAGCCTGAGGGAAAATAATTGGGAGATGTGTAGTGGTCACCACCAGGATAGTACAGCTGCGGGTAGATTCCTAAAAGGGGAAGGGTGGACCGTGCTCCCTTCTTGCAGTATGATCCCCATAGTCATGCTGGAGGAGCATCCCAGGGACACAATGTAGAGGGATTGTGGGCACTTTTAGGGGAAGAAGCCCCTCTCCTTTGGATATTGATTCTCAAGAACAACAATCCTATTTTCCCTCTTGCTATTTTTCTTCCACTAGGGCCATAGCCTTAGTGGAAAAATAATAGAGCGAGTTGGCTCCCTACTACAAAGATTTGGACGTAATTTGTGTAGTTGAGTAATTGACATTTTGGAAAAATCTTGGATCAGAGTCTCCAGCATGGACCATTTTCTTAACAGCCTTTATTTACACTTAAAATAGGAAAGGCATATTTGGGAAAGTTATTCTAACTTTTTTTTAAAAAGGCAGACAGAAAAGTTATTGATGAAGAGAGGGCAGAATTCATCTATGTCCTCCTGTTTTAACGCAAGGGCTCCTGGGAAGAAAGGAGCAGACTTTAGGCAAAGTCATCCTAAGCAAGGAACCCTAGGAAATCAGACTCCTCATTTCCAGCTAGATTTCACAAGAATCTATTTCTGGGATGTAGTTCATTCACGTGTCTGGGTTTATTTTTCTTCTAGGAGATATTTTAATACTGGCTATAGAGTGATTTTGTGGGTCCCTTTAAAGCAGAAAGGTGAGATACTAAGTGTGGGCATTAGGAATCTTCAGAAACACATTTCCAAGAATTCCCTTAAATAGGGTGATCTGTATCACCCCTCTCAGTCATGATGTTCTCTGGGAAGGTGACTGGGACGGCAGCAGATGTAGCATCCTCCTGAGGCATACCTGGGACCACCATTCCAAAGTGTTGGGGACTGTTGGGGACCCCTACCTTTTTTATATTTACATAAAATTGTCATCAGGACTGGAACCCCCATACCTAACCAATGATATCAGAAAATGAGAAAAATAACACAATTCTACTAGACTTTTTCTTTCTTTTTTTTAAATTAAAATTTTCAACTGTAAAGTTAACAATTAAAAACAAAGACAAAACCACTGATAGGAACTGGCTTTCCAGAAGTACCATGAGAGAAGTGATTCATCCAGTTCCAAAGACTCCATTTGTTTCTAGCACATACCTTGTTGAAGCCTGTCTTCTGCATTTCCCAGGTTTATTGCATGTTGTTCCTCACCCCACCCACTACAATCCAACCACCAGACCTTCACACGTTGTCCCCAGCACGTCCCTATTTCATGAGGTTTTTCCTGTTCCTCCCAGCCACATTTGCAATATATGAAAAGGCCCAGGGGGAAAGGAGAGCAAAAGAAACTGCTTGTTTCTGGCCCTTTCTCTATCCACACTAACACATTATATCTCTCCAGAATTAGTATATCTTGTTTTTGTGGCGGTATCCAACAGTACCTGGCAGCTCTCTTTTTAGAGTAGAGACAAAAAGATCTGAGTTCAAATCCAGTCTTAAACACTTAACTGGCTGTGTGACCCTGGACTGGTCACTTAATCCCTTATTTCATCTGTAAAACCGAGATGATAATGGCATCTACTTTCCCAGGTTGTTGTGATAGTCACATGAGGTTATATTTGTAAAGCGCTTTGTAAAGCTTAAATGGCTATATAAATATAAATATTACATTATTAGGTACTTAATAAGTATTTGAAGAATGAATGAATGAATGAGTGAGTGAATGAACAACTGAATGAAAGAATGAATGAATAGAGCTTAGCCCTATTAAACCATACTCCATAGAGTTTAGAATGTTGATTTATTTTTTTCCATTTGGGAAACTGAGGATGGAAATTCTAGTCTCCCACCCAAATCAGACTGAATTTAAAATAAAACCGGTGGGGAAGAAACTCTGAGGGCCAGAGACCTGGGAGTTCATTCTTTCTTAAAAGTTAATAAAGAGGATTCAGGCTTTCCAGAGCCGCAGGCCCCCATTTCCCCTTCAAGCTGTTTTCTTTGTTTGAAGAAAAGCTGCCAAACCCAAAGACCAGGATCTTGGCAGGAGGGAAGGACTTGGAACTGATTTCCTGCAGACGCCTTCTTCAGTCCCTATTTCTCATAAATGGGCAGGCACCGAGGGAGAAGTCTTGACTTCCAGACCTTCTGTGTCACTGGTAAAAAATGCCCTCAGCCTTCTCGAGGCAGACGCTGGCACCAGATTGAAGTGCCAGTGCTTCGGGTCTCAGGGAGGAGAAGGAATCTTTCTGGCAGAACAGATTGCAGGTTGGAAAAAAGAATCACAGTTTAGAACAAGGAAGATCCCAAGAAAGGAACAGGGTTTATAAAAGGTAGGTATGACCTCAGGCCAGATGAGGTTTTGGATACTATTTACCTTCACATCTGCCAGGACAGTCCTCCCACTTCCTTTTGGGTGCTCCCTTTCTGGACCCTTAGTTCAATGCCATTCAATGATTCAGCATTTATTAAGCACCAATTGTATACCTAGGCACTGCAGGGTGGGAGTCAAAAACCTATATATAGGCAAGCAAATACAAAATATATATATATATGAAGTAAAAACAAAGGAATTTGAGAAGGAGAATTAGCGACTTGGGGCAAATGCTGATGATCTGGGAGATCAGAAATGATCTTGTGGGGTAACAGGTGGCACATTAGTGAGCCTTAAAGAGAGCTAGAGACCCCAAGAGGTGGCGGCAAGAAATAATAATGACAATAATAATAATGATGATACCTATAATAGCTGTAATATTAACCCTGTTCCAATCACTCTGATTTTCCAATCATTTTGATTCATACAACAACCCTGGGAGGTAAATTCATCCATATTTTAGAGATGAGGAAACAGACAAACAGAGGTTTGATTGGCCCAGAGTCCCACAGCTCAGAAGCATCAGGCAATGATTTTGATTCTCATTTAATTCTCCTATACTGAAGGTGAAGAGATTGGAGTGGATGATCTCCTAAATCATACTTCATTTTCCCCAATTACATGCAAAAACAATTAACATCCTTTCAAAAAGAAAAGTTTCTAAGTTCCAAATTCTTTTCTTCTCCTCCCCCTCTCTGAGGTAGCAAGCAATCTGATATAGGTTATACATGTGCTATCATGTAAAATATTTCCATATTAGTCATTTTGTGCAAAAAAACTCAAACCAAAAAAAGAGCAAAAAAGACTAGAAGGAAGGAAAGAAGGAAGAAAGAAAGAAGGAAAGGAAGAAAGGAAGGAAGAAAGAAAGAAAGAGAAAAAAAGAGAAAGGAAGAGAAAGGAAGGAAGAAAGAGAAAAAGAAGGAAAGAAAGAAAGAGAGAAAGAGAAAGGAAGGAAGAAAGAAAAGAAAGAAAGAAAGAAAGAAAGAAAGAAAGAAAGAAAGAAAGAAAGAAAGAAAGAAAGAAAGAAAGAAAGAAAGAAAG